>PVJH01006033.1:0-105833 GCA_004026705.1 Nesogale talazaci
TTGAAATAATTCATTGGGTAGCCCATCAATTCTTGAAGTCTTTTTTCTGACTAATGGTTTCAATACAGCTTGAACGTCTTCCTTTAGTACTATTGGCACTTGCCCTTATGCTCCCTTATGAAATGGTGGGCCAGAGTTCTTTTTGGTATGTATGGTGACTATGCATTCTTTCAATGGTTCTTTTATCATTCAATATTTTGCCCATAGTATCTTTCAATATTAAAACTCAAGGCTTGATTTTCTTCTTGAGTTCTTTCAGGGTAAGATATGCTTTGCCTGCTCTTCCTACTTGATCTTTTAACTCCAGGTATTTGCATATTTTATTATAATATTTTACTTTGTGTCTCAAAACTGACCTATGAAATTTTCTATTTAGGTCTTTGATTTCATGAGCTTGCCTTTGCTACTGCATAATGAACAGCAAGTTTCAGAGTCTCTCCTAACATCCACTTTGATCTTTACTTCCTTTCCTGTCATTTCAATGACATTTTCATTTTTCCATAAATGATGCTCTTGATATCCTCTCATAGATCAAGTCAGTGTGATTTGTAAATCAGGTATGAAGTCTGTTCTTAGAATGTTTTTAAAATTCCGGTGGAACAGAATCAAGGTACTGTTTTGGCTCTTGAGGACTTTTTAAAATTGTATTCAGCTAAAAGATCAATTTACATATTAGATAATCCATTCTACAGTGACCCCAGTCTTATTTTAGCTGCTAACTTCTCCACTGTCTCCACTGTCTCTTCCCACAGATGTTTTTGATTTCATTTTTGTGTATTTCATTTGGAGAAGTCCGTGCATATAGTTGTCCTTTGTGTTGTTGAAAGAGGTGTTGGCTATGAACAATATTTTGATTCTACTGCCACCAATACCATGATTGCCAAATACTGTTCCTTTCCTGTTTCCAACTTTTGCATCTCAATGGTTAATAACTAGCCATGCATCTTGATTACACATTTGACTGAAGACATAAGTGGAACTCTTCTATTTCATTATTAACTTTAGCAGTAGGGAACCTTGAGGGCGTAGTGTTTATGTATTTGGCTGTTAATTGTAAGGTCCACAGTTTGAAACCACCATCTGCTTCTGCAGAGAAAGAAGGGTCTTTCTACTCCTTTAAGGAATCCGGTCTCAGAAACTCACAAGGATATTTTCAACCTGTCCCATGAGCTGACATTTAGTCAATGGCAATGAGTTTTCAAAGACTTTTAATGACTGATGCCTAAATTATAATAACAGCTGTATGGATGAAGGTGAGTACATATAGTCAAACCACAAATAGCATTGTACTTCTAGATATATCTTGAGATAACTTTTTTGAAAATTAGTGACATCTTTCTTTGTTGTGTCATTCCAGCATAGTGAACCACATAATTTTCTGATTTAAAATGGCTAACAGTCCATGTGGACTCACTAATGCCTAGGACACATATTCAGAATCATTTTGTTTCATTGTTTCACAACTTCAATTTTTCCTAGATTCATACTTCATGCTATCTAAGTTCTACTAGTAGATTTTTTCAACAGTTTCTTCTCATTCTGAGTTATGCCCCTTCAGTAAATGAAGATCCTGAAGGCTTTACTCCCAGTCATTTTTTCACTCATGGCATTATGGTTGACTCCACTCTGAGAAGGCAGCAGCTCCTGTCACATTTCCAGTGTCTTCCAGAGATAATCTGTCCTATAATGCTCTCTCTGACAATGTTCTGCTTCCATTCATTAAGTCTTCAGTATCTGATACTATTTTCATGTGATACATGAGATATCCAATGGTTATTTCCCCTGAACTATATAATCAATTCCTTCTTGATAGTTTGTGATGCTTCTGGAAGCTCAATTAAAACCTGTTCACTTAGGGTGACATTGATGGCATTTAAAATACCAGTGCCATAGCTCTCAGCATTACAGCAATGCACAAGCCACCATAGTAGATAAATTGACAGACAATTGCTTAGGGCCAAAACTTAGTGCCTAAGAATTCCTTGTTGAAAATGTGCAGAGCCTCCACAAAGTGCTCATAGATATCATCCTTGTTGTGTGCAAGATTGGCAAGGATATTTTCCTGGATTTTTCAAAGTATCTTGGCATTATCTCTTCAGTGTTGGATTTTTTCAGAACAGAAGCTTCTTTGGCATGGTAGCACTTTGCAGCACATTGCTTTGCTGATTTTCACTCTAGCCAGTGAATGGCCAAGCACTGACAGGACCTCTCTGGACCCTTGCTTTGGTCAGCAAAGGTTATTGTGTTAGTCAGGATAGACTAGATAAACAAATTCATAAACATACTTATGGATATAAGGGAGAGGTTTATACACAAGAGGAATGGAACATTGAAAAATATCCCAACCCAGTCCAGTCCAAGGTCATAAGTCCAATATTAGTCCAGATGTCCAACAACAGTCCATAAAGTCCCCTTTCAACTCACAAAGTTATCGGCCAGTGGGTGCAGAGTCGTGTGTGTCTGGCAGTAGAAGCAGCAGAATCATCTCAGCGCTGGCAGGAATCTCTCTGTGGCTCCTCTGGCTCCAGAAGTCTGATTCCATCAAGATAAGGGCGTGTGGTTACTTCTCCAAGTGCTCCAGTTCCTCAGACGCTGCCATTTTGTCTTGTAAATTGAGCATCTCCCAACAACTAGGGAGTTGGGGAGATAGCTCCACAAGGGAAATATCATGAGACTTCCCAGAATTCTCAGAGAAAGCCATGCCCACAGAGGTCTCATTGGCTATCTCCAGATTAGCAGGCTAGACTCCACCCCTAGACTTCTGGTCATGAAATTGACAGAGTTATCGTTACACTCCTGGCATCAAAGGTAGTTTTCTTAAGTAGCTTAGACCCTGGTACAGGAGATTGGACCTTCACAGCCTCTGATTTACTCTCTGATATGCTATTTTATTGGGCTCTTAGGTCAAGGATGAACTAGATTATTTTAAATATAACTACAAGCAAATATATATGCAAATATTCACATGTAGAGACTGAAAGAATTCTTCCATGGTGACCATCAAGTGGGCAGAGACATAATTATCCTCTTACCTGCACCACCTATTCCCAAACTCCTAGACTAAATATTGCTTCTCAGTTAACAAATGAACAAGTAATAACAAAGATTCCCAAATCTCAGGATGTCAGTCATCAAAAGTATGTAGACTATAATGCATATCTCAAAAGCCACAGTATGCTTAATTGGGAAACGACACACATTTTTTATGTGAAAAAGAATCTGCCTACTGACACTTTTACTGCTGGACATAATTTTAGATATTCTAGCCAAACCAGTGAGAAAAAATGGATGCACTAAATATTTTGAAAAGTAAAGCTTAAATTATCATTATTTATAGAGAAAATTATTTGCTGCTTTGAAAACTTATGAAGATATACTAGAAATTTTCATTATTTCTAAGGAGTTATGTACTCTGATCAGATATATTACATCTCAAAAACTGAATACATTTTCTATTCATATCTTAGGAATGATCACAATAAATTTTATTAAGTATTAAATGGAAATAAATTAGCGAAACTAGATGCATGATTAAAGGAAATAAAAGATAAATCATAGGAACAAGATCAAAATCCAAAGACAAATTTTGGAGTAGAATGTTACATATTTGTAATAATTCTAAATCAAAGAAAATGCATAAAACTTATAAAAGATGTTGAGGTAATTGATTAAACACTTCAAGAAGCAAACAGAATATATTTTTCTTAAAATGAAAAATAAATATTATCTATTTTGAATTAGTGTCAAGACACCATAAAGCAACTCTATTTTCCTGATTTTTAATTTATATAATGGATACAAGGTATTTTGTAGAGTGTCTTTTCTTTTAACACCTGCTATAATAGCTCCTATATACACATAATTCATAAGACTTTCCTATTCTAAAGGAAATTTATTTTTTCAAATGCTGAAAAAAATTAGTTATCTATACAGGTTTTACACCATTATTTTTGTCAAAGATTAGAATTACCCAAACAAAGACATTGCTCATCACAGTTTCAAGAGATTCTAAACTTTCCAATTATCTCCATCCTCTGGCCCAATGAAAGCATGTTTCTCTCAAGCTTGGATCTATTACCTTTGATCCAAGCCTGCTTTCTTGGAATAGCTCTCTATCTTTCAAAATGATTCTAATTATTCAGAAATCAGTACATGCAACTATAATTTAATTTTCATTAATTATTGGTTTGCTATGCTTGTCTAAAGCCAAAACTTTAAAGCCTAAAATTATCTGTAAAAACCAGTCTACCAGATACAAAATAATATTTTCCATCATTCAAATGTCTAGGAGCCCTGGTAGGGTAGTGGATACAGACATAGAGCTCATAACTGCAAGATCAGAAATTAAAAAAACACTAGTTGCTCATCAAGAGAAAGCTTTCTATTCTTCTTGGAAAGGGTTACAATCTCAGAAACTCCTACAAGCATTTCTTTTCATCCTCACAGGTCACTACGAACTATGATCCACACATGGCAGTGAATTGGTTTTGATAATTTTCCTGAGACTCTCTTTACTACCTTGAGAACTTCCCTCATCTTTGACTATGTCTTCATTTGTTTCTAAGTCATTGTCTTTTTCTTCTTTCAACTACCCAAATGTGTCCCTTTGTCAGATAGAACTTCACTCCCCTTTGACCAATCTAAATATGATGATTAGGTGTCAATTTGGCTGGACTAGGATACTCATTGGTTTGGAAATTAAGACTGGTCAATCCCCCTTGATGTAGCAGAGTATAATCAACTCCATTATGCAATTATTGATTGATCCAAGTGGTTGTAAAAACATTAGGGCACGTTTTCTGAGGAGTGTGGTCAATTCCTAGACACCGAGTAAAGCTTCTTTGTTTCCAGCTGGTCTAGATTCTTCATCTGGCTCCTTGATCTCTGGTTCTTTGGACTTCAAATGATGGCCTGCCATATCACTCAAGGACTGCGAACTATCAGAACCTAACATCTGACCTGCTGATGTTGGATTGGCAAGATTGCCCTCTTTGTCCCGTAGCCATGCCCTGTCTGCTTGTGCCCCTACTGACTGGTCCACCCTTTTTCTTTCCTGTTCACCCATATAGCAGATAGTCCAGTCAAGAATGGCCTTCTGCTTAACATCTAACCCATGGACTTGAACTGGATTGAAATTACCTGCTCTCAGAAGTATTTGAGTCATGTTCTTAATAGAAATTCCCTACAATATATTAGTGTGTGTGTGTGTGTGTACACATGCACACGCATGCATGTATATCTGACTGGTCTAGAGAATTCAGCCTAATATAACCAATACGGCTCAATTGCCTTACCCCTTAAAAATCCCCAATCTTTTCCATATCGCAGTGATCACTTTTGCCTTTGAAGCTCACATTTGCAATGTAGCAAAATCTCTCTATACAAGTAATCTCATTTGCTTAATTATATTGAAAATTCTTTCTAAATAGTTTGACACTATGGACACCTCATAACAAATGCTCAATAAACATTTGTTCACTGATCATCTACCTCACTGAAAGGATAAATGCAATGCTACATTCTGAAAGCTGGCATGATTTGCTAAAATAAAGGGGGGTACGGGGAAACAAATTGTGGGTCTATTTAAGGACTAGACTAATAGAAGAAAATAATTTATTTTATTCCCAAAGCCTTTATTCTAGGATCGTCTTTAAATAACAAAGTGAAACATCAACAACAACAAAAACATATAAAATTGCATCAGAAGCAGAAAGCATAACTAAATTGCTTTGTATTCTAATCACATTTGTAATGGCATAATATAGAAACCATTTTAACTCAAAATGTAACCAAAATAAATTCAAAAGCAAGCCATTTCAAAAAGTCCATTTTCAGAACACTTAACCATGAAGATTTCATGTTATTCAAATATGAACCCTGCAAACATTCATCTCAATGTACCTTCCTTCTTAATATCAGGTCTTTCTTAGTAAATGGCTGACTGGCTTCATTGATTATTTGATGGTTTCCTCATTTGTGTCATCTAGTCAATTTTGTTTCATGGAGCTCTGGTGACATAGTGAGCTACATGTTGGCCTGTTAACCCAAAGTCTGCAGCTTGATACCATTTGCTTCTAATCAGGAGAAAGATGACGCTTTCTACTCCTGTAAGATTTATAGTCTTAGAGACCCATAGGGAAAATTCTGTGCTGCCCATAGGGATTTCTCCTCTGGTGTCATAGAGTTAATTGACCCCAAAAATAACAGAGGGCTGAGCTCCGGTGGCATAGTAGTTGAGTGTGGGACTGCAGCCCACTGGGTTGGCGGTTCAAATCCAGCAGCAGCTCTCCAGGAGCAAGGCTGGGCCTCTCACTCCCACCGGAAGGCATTGATGCACCCCCAAAATAATAAACAACAACAGAGCAGCACAGAAATATAAAGTAGATAGCTTCCATAAGCAATATGGCCTTCATGTGATTCGACTTCACAAAGATAAGGAGGACAAAGGACTAGCACTTGGAATTGATTTCCACTCACTTCATTCCCTCAGGCAAAACTTCTCCCTGCTAAGGACTTGTAAATTGGATTACCATATTTTTCAGACCAGCAGACATACATAACCATAAGACACACCCAAGTTTTAGAGCAGGAAGATAAGAAAAATATTCTGAGCCAAAGAGTACCAGTATACTAAAATGTTCTGGGGTACCACAATCTTGAACCATAAGATGCACCTCATTTTTTACCCCTTTTTGGGGGAAATGTGCAAAATGTTAATGTGGCAGTCATGTGCTTATGTCAATTTCATGATTGAGATGTAGGGGCGGTGTCTACCTGTTAATCCGGAGATAGTCATTGGGTAGCCTATGAGGCCTTTTTGTGGGCATGGCTTTCTCCTGATACATTTGGGAAATCTCGCGATACTTCCCTTGTGGAGATGAGAACCTATCGCCCCAGTTGTTGGGAGTTAGTCTCAGAGATGATGAATCACAGACAAGACAAGATGGCAGTGTCTGAAGAGCCAGAGAAGTCATACGGTTTGGCCCTGATGGAGCCAGATCTCTGAAACTGGAAAGGCCATGTGGAGACCCCTGTAAGTGATGAGTTGCTTCTGCCACCACTGGATGCTGTTGATGGAGCCTGAGCCCTGGAAATGAGGAGCCATGGGGAGACCCCTGCCAGTGTCGAGATTCTGCACCTACTGACCTGTGACTTCGTGAGTCGAAAGGAGACATTATAAACTGGTATCAGGCATATGCGCTAATATCGGACTTATGACTTTGAACTGGACTGAGTTGGAATGCTTTCTCAGTGTTCCATTTCTTTTGTATATAAACCATTGCCTTATATCCATATGTGAGTCTATGTATTTGTTTCTCTAGTCTACCCAGACTACCATAGTTAAGTAATATGAAAATTCATCTTAAAATTACTTCGTCTTAATTGTAAGTAAAGGGCCATGGATGGCGCAGTCGGTAAGCACTGGACTGCTAAACTGCAATGTTGGTGTTTCAAATCCACCAGTTGTTCCACTAGAGAAAGGTAAGGCTTTCTCTCCTATAAAGATGTGCATCCTTTAAAATCTTATGTAGCGTCACAGGGAGGAGACAGGCCATTCAGGGCATAGTGAAGTAGCAATTGTACATGCAGCTTTCCTCTAGTTCGTTTTTTGCTTTGTTTTGTTTTGTTTTTTCGTTTTTGGCATCACTGCCCTCTGGTGGTGGGAATAGGAGGCCCAGCCTTGTCTCCTGTGGAGCCGCTGCTGGAATTGAACCTCCATCCCAGTGGGCCACAGTCCCATGCACAACGACTATGCCACTGGGGCTTAGCCCTTTCCTCTAGTTCTTAAAGACTTCCTCCCCGCATCTGTCATGATCCCAGTTCTACCTTACAAATCCAGTTGGACTGGAAGAAGTACACTAGTACAGATGGGAACTGGAAATTTGAACCCCTCAGGACCAGTAATGAGAGTGGAGACACCAAAAGTGTGGAGGGAGGGGGGGGGGAGAGGGGGAATCAATTTCAGGGATCTACACATAACCTACTATCTGGGGGAGGAATGCGTGAGGGGAGATGTCAGGTAATATAAGATATGACAAAATAATAATAATAGACTTTGAACTATTGAGGGGTGGTGGAGCAGTGGGGAGCAGGGAGGGAAGGGAAGGGATGAGAGGTTGATATCAGGGGCGGGTCCAGTGGAAAAGCAGAGATTTGGAGAATGATGACAACAACAGGCATGCGAGGGTGCCTGGCATGATATATGTATATATGTATTGTGATAAGTGATGTTTGAGCCCCAGTAAAATTATTGAAAGAATAAAATAAATCCTATGTAGAATCATTATAACTTGGAATCAGCTCAATGTGAGTGGGTTTGGTTGGTTCTTGGACATATAGTTTACTGTGCAAACTAGTTCAGTGCAGGCCTTCAGACTCTGTTCTACTGATTGATTACATTAGAATATATGGTGGGTTCAGTTTATCACAATTGGGAAAAATAAATTCAGCTATTTTCTCTTTTGCTTTTGCCTTAGACTCTCCTTTAGAAGATTCTTTGTGTAGGGAAACACAAAATATGTCTATCTACTAACCCATTCTTCATTATATTTACCTTAAAGTGAAAATTGTTTAAACATGCAACAGCTATTCCATAAGCAAGTCTGGGTTTTTGAGACAAATGAAAAGTAAAACCAAAGCAAATAATTCCCCTTCTCCAATTTCTTTTAAAATAAATAAACAAATGTAACCCCATGCTATAAACCTAAAAAAATATTGGCTAAGCAAAAAAACAGGAATTTTCGCAGAATAGAGCTGGAATGCTAACTCCAGTCTGACATTTAAAATACGTTACTACTGAGGATGTGAGGGAAAGTGAAAATGTCTTGAAAATATTTATTCAAGCTCCCACTACATATCAAATACATATCTATTCATCACCTTCACCACCATCATCATTATTGTTTTCTCTTAATTAGTGTTCTCAATGCTACCTCTCTGGGTTCTAATGTCCATTGCAACTGCTAAACTGGATTCCCAGATAAAATTCTGATTAAAAGGTTTAGTAAGGAAGTTAATAAGTTACAATGACAGTAAGAAATGCTGAGGTTTGAGTTGTCCATCAGGACTCATTATAAAGTTCTTCCAAGTCTGCTAATTAATGTCCAAAGATATATGGCTCTGCCCTATAAGACAAAGTATTCAACTCAAGCTCCTTCAACCAGCAAACCCAGCTCCCTCCATTAAGTGTTCAGTGGCACCCCACTCCATTAAGCCTCACCCTGAAATTATTCACCTCCAAGAGCCTGTAGACCCAGAGGCACCCCTCTCCACAGACCAGTCTCTTGTCCAATAGCACCCAGATTTTCCTACTCTAGCAGCTGGAAAGGCCACCACTCTGTTTGATGCTTTGCCTCCTGCTTCTGCTACTGCTCCTCTGGTGTCACAGTTTTCTCTTTGATCCAGGATGTTCACTGTCCAGTAGTCTTGGGGTCCAGAGGACGCAGTCTACTTCTTGCTCTTGCTTTGGTTGTGCAATACCCTACCAACTGCTGCTACTTCTCAAAAGGCCCATTTTATATGCAGCAGGACTGAATCCAGTTCCCAATTACTCACAGCATCATCTCAGCATTTTCTCCCTCCTTATTTCTAAAGGCATGCCAGAGAAGGTTGCTCGTGGGGGTTAGACACATGGGTTAGAAGACCCACATCAAATGCTTCCCTGTCCCTGCCACATCATGACAACGTGTTTAAGATCCAATGCAATCTTGTGGATTGCCCCTCACCCTCAGGATTATAGTCCCCAGAAACCCTTGCCGTCCAACCTGATGTAATGAAAGACAATGTTCTCTTAGTCCATTTCTCCCATGAGAATGCTTAAAAAGACTAAAGCATGCATGGAGACTCTCAGAAGCCAGTATATCTGTGGTACTTGGATTCAGCTTCTATCCTCTAGGAGGCGCTAGTGAAACCCACTGCCAAGGCCTCTATGTCTGGCTAGAGTAAGTGTCTCTTGGTGAAGACAAGCACCCAATTCATTAACATATTCAATTTGTTAAAGGAAAAAGGATTCAAATTTCAAATACATTTTATAGGATCCATTTTATTAATTCAGACAGGATAAAGGTAATACAGAGCCAAGACTGAATAATTCAGGATCATGAAGGTGAGGGAGAACACCAGCATGGTGCTACAATTTTGTCAGAAAGATTCCCAGGCAATTGGCTACTTATAGAAAACATGCGTGAAGGAATTTGCCTCAAAATCATTTTTGGTGGGAAATAAACTAATGACAGTCACAGAGTTGACTATAGCAGTTGGTAAAGGATCACGATTGGAACATAGACACTATTGTAGATTACAAATTTTGACAGGATTGGTTGTTTAGCCCTCTTAAGTCAAACTGTGAAGAAACATACACATGTAGCCTTGGTTCTTCATTTTTCATTCAGCGTATGCCCAGACAAGTTCCCAAGGACAGCTCTGTCTCTTTTTGAACAAGTTAAGAGACTAGTAGAAAACACACTCTGCCTTAAGGCAAAGAGTTTTACACTGTTGATTAGAAATAACTCAATGGAGGCTGAATTCATGTGGACAGTCAAAATGGGTTTAGAATTTCCATCGTAACCTCTAGTCTTCTGCAAACACAGTATTTTGAATTATGCTCAAATACAGAACTAAAAAACAGGTTATTTGTCCCCACCACTCCTGCTGAGCATGCACTGATAAATCCGGACAAGAAAATTCCATGAAACAACCCTGTCATTCAAAAAGGACAATATGGGAAGCCCACAGAAGCTGACCTACCCAAAATTTGAAAATCCAAACAGGTAAATAAGGCCAGGTGCCTTACATTGGAATTAGATGGCATTCCTAGAAGGGAATTCCTAGAAACATAGTCTCTGTATTGTTACCTCTGAGTTTAGCTCAGAACTTGAAATCAATTCTAACTCCCAAGCTAGAGAGAAAAAGAGAAATACATTAAAATGCTCCACCATTGGGGAAATGGACAGCTATGCAGGTTGTCTTCATGATGCCCAGTTTGATGATAGAACTCAGAATACATCAAGATGATACATTTTTGCATCAGAATACATATTTTGAAAGAATCGTCTGCTTTTCCATTACTCAAGTCACAAAGCAATCAAAAGATGTTAAGTATCCATTTTAACGATCAGAAAAAGCATTGGGAATAACATTTATGACCCATACACGATTTCCTATGGTGTCTTAATGATTCTCTATGTAGATCCGCCCAGAAGATCCTCCAGACCAGCATCCAGATCATCACACAAAATGTTATCTGTCTTTACACAATGCAGGTAGCTATGGAGAATCCACAGAGGCTGTCGTTGGAAACATGGGAAAGCTCAAATGAGTTATCTAAGTACATACAGAGTCATGTAGACTATGACGGCTACATCTAGGAGACATTCTTTCTTTTCCATTTTGCTCCTGATCTAC
Source organism: Nesogale talazaci (assembly GCA_004026705.1). Taxonomy (NCBI): domain Eukaryota; kingdom Metazoa; phylum Chordata; class Mammalia; order Afrosoricida; family Tenrecidae; genus Nesogale; species Nesogale talazaci. Next base: position 11,404 of record PVJH01006033.1, read on the forward strand.
TACTCAAGTAGCCAGAGAAAGTGAAAGAAAGAAAGAAAGAAAGAAAGAAAGAAAGAAAGAAAGAAAGAAAGAAAGAAAGAAAGACATAATGCAAACTTATTGCCTTTGGGAAGATGATGACTAATAGCTTTATCACTCATAGTGATCCTACAGGCCTAGATAGAACTGCCCTTGTGGGTTTCTGAGACTAACTGTAGCAGCATAGAAAGCCCTGTCTTTCTCCTGAGGAGAGGCTGGTGGTTTCAAACAGCTGGCCTTGCCATGTGCAACTCCAATTGTAACCATGATGCCACCAGATCTTTTCATTCCCAAGGAAGACTTTTGTTAGTCAGCGTCCTTTTCATGAAAGGGTAGAAGTCCAGAGACGTTTATGCATTTTTCATAATCTTACTACCTTCTAGTTCAGAATGGTGAAACTTCTGCCAATACAATACTTTTGAAAATGTTCTTGAGCTTTCCGTGTATCCTCTCCATTCAGCCAATTATTTTTAATTATACAAGTTGGAGGCATATCAGAGAGTTCTGGAACATGCATTTTGTTTGGAGCAGCCCATTTGTCTACCTGTGAGAGTTCGCTAAGTACTTCCTTGATTTTCTCAGACATTTTCACAGACTCTCTTAAGCACATTCTTGATTTGATCAGCGCCCCCAGGCTTTATTTCCCTTTGGTAATCTTTTCCTGACTAGAAGGAATGCAGATGAGAATTTTTTTTATTTTGCAGCACAAGTAAATGGCCTTCTCCTATTTCTTCTACCTTCTGTTTAGACACTGTCCTGTTTTTCCTTTAGCTCATCACTTCCTTGCCGTATCTTACACAATTAAAGAACATCAGCTTCCACTCTTAACATTATGCCTAGAGATCTCCTTAGGCAAGCCCAAAAGTTTGTTAGATATATTTCCTTTCCCCAGTTACTGCAGGGAACGATTTTATCACTTATTTCATAATGACATTTTTATTTCACTACTTTTCAGGCTCCAATTGTAATTTCCTTACCATGTTTGCTGCTGATGCTAATCCTTGGCTCATTATTTTTTCAATATCCACTTGTACCCCAACATGAAGCCAAACATATTTTAACTGTCTGTTATCATAGCATCCTGAGTAATTATCAATTCCTGTCTCCGTTGTCTATTGATGCAATCATACTTTGTAACTCAATATCCTCAAACTGAGGGACTTTAGAACACAAGCTTTCATTATTGGTGACATTTCTGTTCTTGCTTAGATATACTAAGTTGTGATCAACTGTAGGACTGCTTGGTGTTTCTTTGATCTTACATAAATTCAAAAACCAAGCTCAATAATAAGACAATTGTAACACAGAAATCCTGTGGACCTGAGTATGACTGTCCTTCTGAATTTTCAAGGCAGCAATTCCTTATGGGAGCAGAGATTCTCATCCTCCTTCTGCAAAGCAGTTAGTGATGTTGAACTGCTGAACTCGCAGTTAGCAGTCCAACTCATAATTCATTAGGCCACCAGAGATTCTGTGACCACCTAAAGGTTTGCACAAATTATTGGGGAATAACTGCGCGTGAGCTGATCTAAGAAAGACTCTTTTCCTTTCCATCATCCTCTAATGTGCTAACACAGATAATGATGTTAAACAAACCCCATCTCCAAGCCTGGGAGGGGAAGATGGATGCATGATATTTAAAATCTCAGGCTCAGAAATGGACACATTTTTTCCCCTAAAATTAAATGTCCTTCATACTGAAGGGGAGGAGAAAAAGACATAATTTCTTCATGCAAATAGTTTCAAATATTTATATTTATACGTGGAATTTTGAAGGACAATAAATATTTTTATAGTAAATCCCTGAAACCTTAAATAGATCTTTTATGTTCTAGCGTGAGATTTTCCAGGAAAGGAGAAGCACCTGTAGCATGGTGTTTACATGATGGACCAAGATCTCCAAGGTCTGCAGTTGAAAACCACCAGCAACTCTGCAAGAGAAAGATGGGACATTCCAATCCCAAAAAGAATTACAATCTTGGAAACCCATAGGAGCCCGAAACGCCTCTATGAGTTAGTATTAGCGCAATGGCAGTGAGTTTGTTTATATCAAGGAAAACACAAATTATAAACAAATAGATTAATGATAGATAGATACATAGATATGTACTTCAACCTCAAATTGGCTCATGAATTTGTAGACCTATTCAACCACTCACTGCCTTAGAATTTTTTCAGACTCATAAAAAGTCTAAAAGGCAGAGCAGAATTTCTATGTTGAGTTTCCAAGGTTGTAATCATTAGGGGCACTACTTGTTTGTCAGTTTGTCATATCATATGATTATATGAACAACCTGTGATATGCGGATGACAAAGCTTTACTTGTTGAAAGTGAAACACTTGTTGAAGAAGATCAAGGATTGGCGGTTTCAGTAAGGAATAAAAGTCAACGTCAGTATGACCCAAATCCCCACAACTAGTCGAATAGACAACATCATGAAAACAGAGAAAGAACTGCATTTGTCAAGGTTGTGTCTTACTTAGATCCACAATCAATGCTCATAGAGAAAGCAGTCAAAATATCTAAGGACCAGTGGCATTTGGTAAATGTGCTGCATAAGACCTCTGTTGAATATTGAAGACAAGGATGCTTTTTTGAGGACGAAGGTATGCCTGACACAACCCTGGGTATTCTTCATTGTATAATATGTGTGCTGGGTAGGTTTGTTATGCCAACATGGCCGCAGAAGATTGGTGGGTCTGTTGTGACGGCAGGGCCAATGAACACACAGGATGAATTGAAGGGCAGAGATAGGAAGGGCTTGGCGAGCCCCGCCCTCTCTCTTGCTTCCAGATCTTCGGACCAGAGAGCTGCCTTGTTCGTCCTGTGCCTCGACCTCCAAGCAGTACTACCTGCGGGACCCCTAATCATGGACTGTGTTGCTGTGAGTTGAGGTTCCTCCAAGTCCTACTTCTCCGCGCTCCTGGGATATACATCTCTAGAGCTGGGGACTGTTGAATTTTGTTATCTGGCTGACTGTTGGTGACCTACTCTGCTGTTTGCTGCCTGTGACCAGACTGCCTGAATTGCTCTACAGAGGACTACTCAGAGACCCTCAAGGCTTGAAGGACTGCCATTCTTCTAGTTGCCTCATGCAAATGAGTTGCACAGAGCAATCTTTACTGCTTGATAGATAGTTAACTGTTTCTGTCTTATCTTATATTCCTTTCTCTATATATAAATATATAAAAAGAATTACTAGAGTCCTGATTTTTATTTCTCTAAGAGAACCCTGCCTGACACAAGTGGCACCATAATGTGTCAGTCCGGGTAGACTAGAGGAACAAATTCAAGGACACGCATATGGATATAAGGAAAGGGTTTATATACAAAAGGAATGGGACATGGAGAAAGCATCCCAGCCCACTCCAGTTCAAAGTCATAAGTCCAAAATTAACTCATATGCCTGAAATCATTCTATAAAGTCTTCTTCTGACTCACGAAGTCACAGGTCAGTGGGTGCAGAATCCCGGTGCTAGCAGGGCACCTCACCTCCAGGGCTCAGGGTCCATTAATAGCAGAAACAACTCATTGCTGGCAGAGGTCTCCATCTGGCCACCCCAGCTTCAGAGGTCTGGATCCATCAGGGCAGAGCTGTGTGGTCTCTCAGCCGGCTCCTCCAGCTTCTCGAACACTGCCAGCTTGTCTTGTCCGTGATCAATCGTCTCTGAAACTAACTCCCAAGAACAGGGGAAGATAGCTTCTCATCTTCACGAGGGAAATATCTCGAGATTTCCCAGGAGTCTCAGGTGAAAGCCATGTCTACAAAGAGGCCTCATTAGCTACTCAATGGCTATCTCCAGATTAACAGGCTAGACTCCACCCCTAAATTTCAATCATAAAATTAACATAAGCACATGACTGCCACAATATGCATGTGAGTGTTCAACATTTAGTAGGAAAGCCATAGAATAAGCGATGCATTTGAATTATGGTGCTAGAGAAGAACATTGAAAGTATCAAGAACTAAAATCCAATCCATATTGGAAGAAATAAGAACAGAGTGTTCTTAAAGGCAAATATGGTGAGACTTCACTTACATATTTTTTACATATTATCAGTAGAGACCAGTCCTTGGAGATGGACATCATATTTGCTTAAGCGGGAGCACAGCAAAAAAAGAAAACGAACCTTGTCAAGATGGACTGATATAATGGCTGCTTCAATGAGCTCAAACAGAGAAGCAATTGTCAGTATGGGGCAGGACCATGCAGGGTTTCATTCTGTTAGATATGAATTCGAACTGACTCTATAGTACCCAACAACAACAACAACAACAACAGCAAAATTCTTTTTTTCCTTTTTTTCTTTTTTTTGGGGGGGTATCACTGCCCTCTGGTGGTGGGAGTAGGAGGCCCAGTCTTGCTGCTGGATTTGAACCTCCAACCCAGTGGGTCATAGTCCCTCGCACAACCAGTATGCCACTGGGGTTCAGCCCCACAACACAGTTCTTAAGGAAGAAACTTGGCCAGTCTTCTTTCATGTAGTGGATAAGGGATATAGCCATTGCCCTTTAGGTTGACATGCCAGTATTTAATGTACTGTTTGAGAGAAGATTCTATTCTAGGGGCTGAACATTCAAAGTCCCAGCCAGTGATTTCTTATGCCTTGTGTCTCAAGAGTGTAGGAGGCAAAGAAAGAATTCTTAAGTACATATTCCCACCATTAAAAAATGATAGTTCCAGCTGTTTGACATTATCACCATTTTTTTAAAAATTTCATGTTTTGAGTTTTAAAGTCCCCATAGCTGTGTATTAGAACCTAAATGTTGATAATCTGTATGTCCATAGGGACAAATGACACCTTGACAAGCTCCCATGTATCTAATAATACAGACGAGCTTGAGTCTATATCAACAGAATTTCCAGAACATATCAAGAACGGATATGATGCACTGAACACTAGTGATGCGATACCTAATGTGTTTTGAGAGAACTTAAAAGCCATCATTCAAGAAAAATCAAAAGGCTATCAAAAAGAGAGGAAAAAAGAAAAGAGGAAGTGGGTGTCAGAAGAGACTCTGAAACTTGCTCTTAACTGTAGAGTGGCTAAAGCAAGTGAAAGAAACGATAAGGTAAAATCTTAATAGAAAATTGGAAAGGACAGCTCCAGAAGGCAATCTAAAATACGATAGTGAAATGTACAAAGACCTAATGTTACAAAACCAAAAAGGAAGAATATGGTCAGCACAATTTAAACTGAAAGAATCCAAGCCTTGATTTATAATATTGAGACTCCATGAATGAAATATTGAATGACGCATGAAGCAGTGAAGAAAATGGACAGAATACACAATGTCACCAAACCAAAAAGCTCTAGTTGATATTCAACCATTTCAGAAGGTGGCATATGATCAAGAATCAAGGGAACTGAAGGAAGAAATTCAAGTTGCACTGAAAGCATTAGGCAAAAACAAGACTCTAAGACTTGATGGACTATCAACTGAAATGCTTCAAGAAGTTGATGAAACATTGGAAACATTCTTTTGCCTAGCAAGGAAATTTGGAAGACTACAAGAGATTCATGTTTGTACCCATTCCATAGAATAAGATCATTGATACAGCATACAAGCAAAATTTGAGGATCATCCAACAACAGTGGCAACAGTCCACTGAAAGTGAATTGCTGGAGTTTCAGACAGGAGTCAGTAAATGACTCAGAAAACAAGATATCATTGCTGATGTGAGTTGGAGCTTGGCAGAAAGCAGAAAATATCAGAAAGAGGTTGCATCTTTTTATTGACTATTTCAATGTATTCAACTGTGAAGACCTATGGTAGTTACATAAGCGATTGTCAACTTGAAGCTATTAAGAGTGAAGGGATGAAGCTTAGTTTATCAATCAGGTCACATCCTGATGCCCTCATTTGGAGACACTACAGAGATAAATAGCTTGTTGGAGGCAGGACACACAGTCTTTACCTGAAAGACGGTCCTGCTGACAAGACACTTGGTGCTGTGCTAGAACCCTGGAGCTGGAAGAGCCAAATGGAGTCCCCTGCCAGAAATGAGATGTTTTTACTGCCACTGAATCCACAAAACCTTCCACCCCCTGGCCCAATGGTGAAGCACACCATCATCTGTCATCACAAGATTGTAAATCAAGTAATGTGAAATCAAAGGAGGGGTTAGTATCAGAGCCTAAATTATGAGAATCTGGTTAGTGGAAAATGATGGGTGATAATGTGAGGACAAAATATCTGTGTGGGTACTACATGGGATATAAGCCTCAGGTGATCTCTCTCTAGCCATAATTCAGAGATTGGGGAAAAAGTTACTAGACAGTGCATTGAGAGACGACTATAGAAGATCAAAGGGATAAACTTGACTTGAATAGTTATAATCTTGTCAGTTGATCCTCAGTCTGATGCACACTGGACCTGATCTGGTTTTACATTTTTTTTGTTCATATTAGGCTTTATCTAAGATGTGCTATGCTATTGGCAATCATCCTCTTGAAGTTGTATTACACATTTTTTCTGATTTTCAATATATGTATCAACCTCTAGGGACAGCAAGGAGAAAAAGATTTTCCAAGGGGTGGGTATCATGGTGGTGGTGAGATGGGTAAAAAAGTGTCAATGTCAGGTTGGGTGGAGAGGTGATGCCAAGAAATACAGAAAGGAGAAAAATGTTTGGAAGCAGATTGTGATAGCATTTGTACACTCTTGCTTGGTTTGATGGAACTATGGGATGAAATGAAATCTCATTGGAATTTCAACTTCCAATTAAGTATAAATTTTAAAAAACTCTCAAGAAGCAACAAAAAGGAAACACAGAAAAGAAAATCAATGACTGCAGCCTAAAAAATGGACTACAACTCAATTTAAAGAACAAAATTATCACAAGGAGATCAATATTCACAAGCGGTGCTCCAGGAGGCAGCCATCAAGGGATCTAAGGACACATTGTATGTGGTCAATCAGCTGCTAAAGACCTCCTCAGGGTGTTGAAAAACAAGAATGTTACCTTTTGGAGTAAGGTATGCCTTGCTATTTCCCATTGCTTCAAAGGCATGTGAATGGTAGTCTTTGAATAAGGAAGATGGAAGAAGAATCAATGTATTTGAATTGTAGACCAGGAGAGGAATATTGAAAATGCAATGGATTGCAGAAAGGACAAACAAATATGTTCTGAAAGATGTACAACCAGATTTATCTCTAGAGGAAAGGATGGTCAGACTTCCTCTTACTTTATACATGTCTAGAGAGACCGATCTTTGTGGAATGACATCATGCTTGGTTAAATAGAGGAACAGGCACAAAGAGGGAGCCTCTGAACAAATTGGATTATCACAGAGGCTACACCAAGGGACTCAAGCATTGTGAAGGTGGCTCAGGACCTGGCAATATTTCCTTTGGTTGTGTGTAGTTTCCCTGGGAGTCTGAACTAACCTGATGGAATCTAACAACAAGAATGGCAATGACATGTGGAAATTATCCTGTGAGCTAATTTTAAATATATATATATATATATATATATATATATATATATATATATATATATATATATATATATGTGTGTAGTTGGTCTTTGGTTCCTGGATTGCCTGACTCATTGAGATTCCACTGCACAGCAGAACAAAACAGTTCATGGTCTTGCTCCATCCTCCCAGTAGTTCTTATGGTGAGCCCATTGTGGCAGCCACTGAGTCAATTCACATCCACAAGGGTCTTCCTCTTTCACATAGGACAAGCTTCAGCAAACTGCGGCTCCGGAGCCACCAGTAGCTCTTCCGGTTCTCGAATTTGGCTCTACCAGGTGCAGCCTCACACATACAATACAGCGAGTTCACATTTTCGTTACCCAAAGCAAAAATCGACAGGAGGGGATGGTCTTTGGGCTATGTGAGAAGAGGCACAGGCGGTGGGGAGGGGGGTGGGATACACAGTGCAGGGGAGGCTGGTTCCTTTCATGCAAGAGTGAGAGTGAGCCAGTGACAGTCTGCAATCTCCGAAGCAGCAGTAACTTCCACAAATCTGGCCCAGGTGAATCTTCTGAAGCTGCAAATCTTGACCTACATTGCTGGATCTACAGATACTTTTGTTCAATCAATTGTAGACAGAGTTTTCATTATTTGGTGTTGGTGGCTTTATTTTCAAATGAAATGTTTTGATCGATGCCCTGTTTGACACGGCTACAAAGAAAAAACAAGGAAAAATGGAAGATGAAAATCGTGAATTTTAAGTTGAATGGACCGAGACTCTCACGTTTATTCAAAACTTAAATGGCCTTCCAACCTGTCTTATTTATAAGGAAGAAAAGGCTCACAACAAGAAACCAAATTTGGGGAGACACTTTACAGCTAACACCAATGGTCATTTAATAATAAATATCCTGTAGGAAGAAAACAGTTGAGTAACTTCAGATGAGTCAAGAAAAATCAAGTTCTGTATTCAATCATTGGATGCAATCTTCCAACAATGTTAATTTTGCAAGTTTTGTGGTTAAAAAGATTGTAGTCAAAAGATTGCAAAAAAAAGAGGAAAACCATATAAAGATGGTGAATACATAAAATTTTGTTTTATAAATGAATCAGAAGAGTGATTTAGGGATTTTAAGAAGAAAGAAGATATTCTTTAAAAAATTAAAGAGTTGTCATTGTCTACTCAAACAGTGAAAGATAGAACAGTCAAAATGTCTTTCAATATAACCAACCATCAAGTTGAAGATCTTAAATAGATTTCACCTTTATCAATAGCATTTGACGGGTCTTTTGACACAAATGATACAGTTGCAAGTTTCACTTTTGTAAGATTTATTTTGACTACAACTCTTAAAGAACTTTTAGGATTATTGCCACTCAAGGGTCAAACATGTGGAGAGGATATAACAAATGCTGTAATTAAGTACATTGAAAAACTTCATATGCCACCTGATAATATTGTCTCAATTTCAACAGATGAGGCAAAAAATATGACCGATGTAAGAAATGGTTTTGTTGCTATCATGAAAGAAAAATTAATGATGCAATACTTACTTACCATTGCATCATACATCAAGAAGCACTTTATGCACAGTTATTTCCGGAGAAATTTGCAAAGTTATGGAATTGGTGATTAAGATTGGCAACTACATTATAGCTAATGCTCTTTTTAAAAAATCCTTTTATTGGGGCCTCACACAGCTCTTTCACAATCTGCATATAAGTCCATTGTGTGTCAAGCACATCTGTACATCCACTGCCCTCATCATTCTTATAATATTTGTTTCTATCTAAGTCCTTGGCATCAGCTTCGCATTTTTCCCCTCACCACAGCACCCCCAATGAACCCTGGATAATTTGTAAATCATTATTATTACTTTGTCATATCTTACACTCTTCCTTGTCTCCATTCACCCACTTCCCCATCAACCATACCCCAGGGAGGAGGGTATATGTAGATCTTTATAATTGGTTCCCATTTTCTACCCCACCCTCCTCCACCCTCCTTGCATTTCCACACTCATCACTAGTCCTGAAGGGATCACCTGTCCTGGGTTCCCTATTTTTCTGGCTCCTATCTGTGTGTGTCAGTCCGGGTAGGCTCGAGGAACAAATTTCATAGACACGCATGTAAGGAAAGGGTTTATATACAAAAGGAATGTGACACTAAGAAGGCATCAGTACAAAGTCGTAAGTCTGATATTAAACCATATGCCCGAAATCAGTCTACAAAGTCTCCTTCACGAAGTCACAGGTCAATAAGTGCAAAATCCCGGCAGGGATCTTCACATGGCTCCTCCCCTGCAGGGATCAGGGTCCATGAACAGCAGAGGGGTCTTCACATGGCTCCTCACATCCAGGGATCAGGGTCCATCAACAGCAGAAGCAACTCATCGCTGGCAGAGGTCTCCATGTGGCCGCCCCAACTTCAGAGGTCTGGCTCCATCAGGGCAAAGCTGTGTGGTCTCTCCGCCGGCTCCTCCAGCTTCTCGAACTCTGCCAGCTTGTCTTGTCTGTGATTAATTGTCTCTCAAACTAACTCCCAACAACTGGGGAAGATAGCTTCTCATCTTCACGAGGGAAATATCGCGAGATTTCCCAGAAGTCTCAGGAGAAAGTCATGCCCACATAGAGGCCTCTTTGACTGCTCAATGGCTGTCTCCAGATTAACAGCCTAGACTTCACCCTTACATTTCAATCATAAAATTAACATAAGCACATGACTGCCACAGACCACCCCTTGTTAATTTTATACTTTCACATAATTCTGTAATCATATTTACCCTCAAATAAACAACAAATTCATATCTATACCTAACAGGATAAAACTAAAATGCATGCAATTCAACATGCATCACCATCATTTAAAAATAACATTCTATAAGTGAACAAAACAAAAGATATTCTGTCCCTTACAATTGCAGTTAAAAAAATACCTACACCTTGATTCCATAATTCTATGAATATATATTCCACCACTTATAAGAGTTTGCAAGCCAATCACCTCGTGCCTTAGTCCCCCATTTTGGGTATCTAATTTCTATATTGCCCACTTACACCAACCCAGTGCTCTGAGGAAACAATTATATCTTTCAACATGAAGACTCTTCATTCCAGTTGGAAACACATGAAGTGTGTATCCATTAGCAAAGTCAAATCAGGACAGGCCATCCATAAAGTCAGCAGCAATATGTAACAGTTCACAGACTTAAATCACTTCACTTCCTCTGGTCGGGTTCTGGTCAACTCAATGTGGGCTTTTCCACTTAGCTTCATCATGAAGCCATTGGTCGCCTTCTCTTTATACCAAGGTCCCAACAAATTCTCAGCATGCCTAGCTTGATCATGCTAGGCCATGAACTTCAGACCAGTAAACCCACTCTTGTCTTCTCTATTTCCTGTCAACAAAGTCCATGGGTGTCAGTGGCCAAAGTCATCCCGGCTCTTTATTGCCGCATTTCTCCTGCTTTCATCGACAAGCAGTAAATCCGGGTGGTCACCTAACAAGCATTTCAGCCTGCCACAAGTTTCCTTTAACATTCAGAACCAGAGAGGAGTTATCTTCATGGTTCCAGATTCCTTTGCTTCTGAAGATAATCACTAGTCAGGATTTTCCAAGGAAATAGACTCTATCCTTCTTTATTGGTCAGTCTGACCTTCTCTCAGACTACAAGTACCCTGAGTACTCCGAAAGACTGGGTGGGGCTACTTTCTTCAGAGAAGTCTTTCCAGGTGTGGCCTAACCTCACTTAAGCTCAAGGTGGCATTAATCTCTTTAGAGATGTCTTTGATGCTAAACCCTCTAAACTAACCCCTCTAGAGGTCAATGCTTGGCTTGAAGTAACTAGATTTGCAAACTCTTTTATACTCCCCAATAAACATGTATGTACATTCTTATATTTACAATAACAAGCATAAGAAATCAGTATAAACAGTATAATCAGAAATTAAACTTAATTCTTAAAACAGTCAAGGTCAATACTTATTAAACTTATCTATATCTTTATTTAAACTACTATTACATAAAAATATTGAATTATGTTTTTGAAGGCATCAAAACAGATCCCTGCTTTCGGTCAGGCATTCTGAACTTCTTAACCATTCTCCTTTAGCAGGATAAGTTCTGAGGCATTTAAAAGGCAGTTTTTATCCCTGAGCTCAAGACATACATTAAGAGTATTCATTTTATATAGAAATAACCAAAGACAGCATCCAAACAAAATAATCACAATTTTAACTTCCCACATTGTTTCCAGAAAATAACTCAGTAAACTGCAAGGACATATCTGACTTCTGGCTAGCCATAGAAGTAACAATACCATGAGGCACAAGTCAAACATACATATACTTTCCATCGTTATGATTTGTTCCTCTAGTACCCCACTCCTAAGTTATCATATTGTGTTAGTCCGGGAGACTAGAGGAACAAATTTCATAGACACACATGTAGATGTAAGGAAAGGGTTTATACACAAAAGAAGGCATCCCAACCCAGTACAGTACAAAGTCATAAGTCTGATAGTAAACCATATGCCCGAAATCAGTCTATAAAATTTCCTTCTGACTCACGAAGTCACAGGTCAGTGAGTGCAGAATCCCGGCAGGGATCTCCACATGGCTCCTTGCTTCCAGGGCTCCGGGTCCATCAATAGCAGAAGCAACTCATTGCTGGCAGAGGTCTCCATGTTGCCACCCCAGCTTCAGAGATTTGGCTCAATCAGGGCAAAGCCATGTGGTCTCTCTGCCAGCTCTTCCAGCTTCTCAGATGCTGCCATCTTGTCTGTAATTAATCATCTCTGAAACTAACTCCCAACAACTGGAGAAGATAGCTTCTCATCTTCACGAGGGAAATATAGTGAAATTTCCCAGAAGTCTCAGGAGAAAGCCATGCCCACATAGAGTCCTCTTTGGCTACTCAATGGCTATCTCCAGATTAACAGGCTAGACTCCACCGCTTCATTTCAATCATAAAATTAATATAAGCACATGAGTGCCACACTATGCCAGTGAATATTCTCTGATCTAGCCCGAATTGTAAGGTAGAATGGAGATCATGAAAGTGGGAAGGAGGAGGCATTAAAGAACTAGAGGAAAGTTGTATATTTCATCATTGCTACACTAGACTCCAGCTACTTTATCTCCTCCCTGCAACTCCTCTGTAAGGAGAAGTCTGTTACCTGCAGATGGACTTTGGGTCCCCCACCTGTACTCCCTCTCATTTGCACAATAAAAATTATAGTTCCTTGATGCCTAATACCTTTGACACCTCGTGGTAACACAGACTAGTGTGCTTCTTCCATGTGGGCTTTGTTGCTCCTGAGCTAGATGACTGCTTGTTTATCTTCAAGCCTTTAAGACCCCAGATGCTTTATCTTTTGATAGTCGGGCACCATCAGCTTTCTTCACCCCATTGGCTGATGCACTCATTTGTCTTCTGCAATCCCCAAATGGTTTCATGTTCTTTGGTGCCTGATTCCTGGTCCCTTTGACCCCTCATGGTCACACAGACTGTTGTGCTTCTTCCATGTGGACTTTTTTGCTTCTGAACTAGATGGCCACTTGTTTATCTTCAAGTCTTTAAGACCCCAGACACTATATCTCTGATAGCCAGGCACAGTAAGTTTTCTTTACCACATTTGCTTATGCATACATTTGTCTTCAGCTATCAGGGAAGGTGAGCATCATGGAACACCAATTTAATAGAATAAAGTATTCTTGCATTGAGGAAGCATTTGAGTAGAGGCTCAATGTTCATTCCCTTCCATAATACTGAGCCTATAGATATGTGCATGTGAATCTATTTCCCCTTCATTATATATAAATATATTTACCTATGTACATGCCTGTATTTATATCTTTGCCTAAATAAATGGTCTTAGCCCCCTATTCCCTTCCTCTATTTCTTTATACTACCCTTCTATCCCGCAATCATGCTCAGTCTTCATTTGGGTTTCAGTAATTTCTCACAGTTATCCTACTCTTGATCAATTCCTACCAGGCCTCTCACTCCCTTTCTGCCAATGATTTTGTATCACTTATTGTTCCCTTGTCCATGGAGTAGTCAGCACCACCTCTTTTCCCCCAACTCCCTCTCTCATATCCCCCCAGAACCATTGGTCCTATCATGTTCTCCTCCAGACTGATCATCCAGCCGCCTATTTTATCTAGATAGACCTGCAGAGATGACTCTATGTACAGAAATCAAAACACAAAAAAATGAAGTGACAAACAAAAACAAAATTATGACTACAACAATGCCCCCAAATATAGATAGGTAAATTAAAAAAATTATAGATACATTAAAAATAATAATTAAAAAGCAAAACCTGCAAATAGTTCAAGGTCCATTTGTGGCCCTCTAAGAGTAAGCTCCAGTCGAGTCTGATGGAAATCGATGCCCTGGCCCTCAAATCTATCCTTGGCTCTCCCACCCCCCATCCCCCCACTGCACACCCTGTGTGTGGCAGAGATTTACGTGTGTAATCCTATCACTGTTTCCCCAGTGTTGTCCCCCATAGCGCTCTGGGTCAGCAAGGGATGTGGTGTCTCCTAGTGGAACTATCTGGTCCGTGCATTGGCTGTTCTGAGTGGGGAGACCATCCTCAAGGCGTGGGGGGCCAGGATGTGCCCCACTCTCGCTTCTTCCTCCTTCCTTTGCTCCCCTGTGCTCAGGTCCAACATGTCCCTCTCCCTGAGCTTCAGTGCTGTTCTCTAAAGTTAATTCTTCTGTGGGGAGGAGCAGCAGTCCACATGGTTGGGATTGAGACTGGGTTCGTAGACCCCTCCACTGGCTCGCCACTCCATGATGTCAAGCCGCATTCGCATCATAGAACACCATGTTCAATTATGTCTGGACCTTGTTTCCCTGTGGAAATATAAGCAAAACTCTCCCCTTGGGTGGATGAGTGCCCCAATCCCCCACTACACATTACCATCTGCCCCCCTTCCTTTATAGCTGGCTATCATAGTAGCCCTGGACTTGGTCTGGCTAAAGCTCTTAATCGTCACAAATTTAAAGAAATTTTAGTTGAAATTATAGGGAATACACAGATCTTCTGCTGCATAACTTTCCAAGAAGATGCAAAACCATTTTTAACATTAGTGTTTGTCAGTCAGTTTGGCATTATCCAATTTTCTGTATATTGCAAGGTAAATTGTAAGGAATTTAAGTTGACCAATAAATATCATTATTAAGCATATTATCCAATTGTATTCAACATACCTATAGTTCAACCAAGATTTAAGGCTTTAAGCAAAATTTATTAAGTTAATTTAAGGCAAAGTGAAGTAAAAGAAGATGTGGTGTCATATGGGATTATAATAAGATCATTCCCCAGATCTGCCTTACCCAAAGTTATGCCAAAGTTAGAAGCCAGCGCTCAGTGCCAGGTCAGATGGTTAGAGGCATCTTCCCTGAAAGCTCCAACCACCCCAAGGCCATTATCTGCCAAGATAGGTAGGGCTTCCTCCCTGATGTCAGGACAATGGTCACTTCCCCTGAAAGTTTTAGGGAAATCAAGTCTCTGGCTCAAGGGCAATCACAGTTAGACTACATCATGAATCTGGTGTCCACCCATCTTGTCACATGTGGGACCCCAATAACTCCCCTTCCTATTGTGTATATGTCCCTCTTTCGTCCTCTTCATTGCTATATAAACTATAGTGAACCCCCTTCCTGTGACATGTGGTTACCTGTACTCACATCCCCAAATGACATGTCTTGATTAGCAAGAAAGAAGCTCTCTTGGTTGTCTCTCCTCCCAACTCCTCTCCCTAGCCTATCATTTTCCTCTGTTCCCTCTTCTTGTGGCCTCTCCTCCTCCTGCCCTCTCCCTCTCTCAAAGTGAGCCACCAAGTGGGACTGAGTGAACATGCTATCATGAAATGTGTCTGACTCCATAGTGTCTGTCTCTCATATTTTCTATGACTTTATAATGATGTTTACTCATTATCACTGTACATGTGTGCCTATAATATGTTAGGGGATGGCTCCCCTGATAGTGTCGAGGATTGAGAAAGGTATGTTGAGATGATTAGGAATACACTTATTATGTTAATAGAATGTACATTCCTATATATTTCAAGCTTAAAAAATTCGAGTCCCCAATAAGATCTCTATTTAAAAAAAGGAGGTGGAAGGAGGAGCTCATACCAAGGGCTCAAATAGAAAATATTTAGAAATGAATGTGGCAACATGTGTACAAATATGTTTGATACAAATGATCTATTGAATGTTCTAAGAGCTGTAAGAGCTCACAATAAAATCATTGGAAAAAAAACGAAATCTCAATTGGTGATTGAATATCAATTGTTGATATTTGAGTGTGTTGACTAATAAATTTTCTCACTACTGACATATGCTTTTTACTTTATCCAAATGATGTGCTGTTCCAGGGACTGATTTCCCTGAAAATTTGTCCAATGGAATTTAGAGAAATTCAAATCACCCTTGCCTATAAAAGGATCATGCTGGCTGTACTTTATCCAAGACACACTGGGTTGCTCTTTGGACAGACCATGGTACATTCATTATTCTTCAGAGGCATGATTATTCAAAATATCGATTATGACTTGATCTATATTCAGTATCCAAATTTCATATGCATATGAGGCAATTGAAAATGTTGTGGCTTGGTGGGGGGGCAACATTACTTCTCAAAATAACATGCTTGTTTTCAACATTTTAAAAAGGTATTGTGAGGTAAATTTACCAAAGTCAATGTCAAATTGCATTTGTTTCTTTTTAACTGTATTTTATGCATTTTATTCTTCTCAACAGTTTTATTGGCATATAATTCACCTATCAAGAGATATCGTATGAATGAGAACCAATGATGCTGAATGAAGAAGTTTAAACTTCACTGAAGACATTTGGAATTATTCCAGGGTCCAGGCTCCAGGAACTGATGGACCCTCCATTGAAACAATAGATTCCAGTGTAGGATGTGTGGATGACACATGACTGTGCAGTGTTTTGTTCTGTTGTGCATTGTGTTGCTACAGATAGGAGTCAACGTAATGGCAGCTGACAACAACAGCAGTGAGGGCAAGTTGCAAATCATTTTCAAGCTCCATCACATCAGGAAGATTTGTACAATCATCACCACAATCAGTTTCAGAAAACTTTCTTCAGTTTTGAACTTAACTGTTAGTAGCTCCCTGTTTTACCCCAACCTTCCCTGCCACAGCTTCAAGGAACCGTAACTCCAGTTACTATCTTTATAGATTTACCTAGCCCGGATTTCAGATACAGAAAAATATCACCAAAGAATAAACGTCTAAATAAAAAAAGAAGCATAAAATTATAAAAACTAGAAAATATTTAAGGGAGGGGGTCAAAGGGCAAAGTGCTAAAGTTTAGCCTACCTGCATCTACAGTGATCCAGTTTTCCAGTGCATTCTGCATGTTAGCAAGCCTCGTCACATCCCTGGTCCATGGTGAGAGGTTATTCATCAGAGGTTTAATCCACATTTATTTCCCTTTCCCTTTAAAAAAATTAAACAGCTTTAACATGGATCTGGAGGGAGTTTAAAGGATCATATATTACAATTTTCCCTAACTAGATCTGCCATAATCGATTGTACAATGTTTTCTGTCTGATAATAGGACTATTCACATCCCTTAACTATGATTGGAGCAGACTCATGGAAGGATGAATACATGTGTGAGCTCTCCAAATGGATTCTGGGTTTCTACTGTCATCCATGCCCTTCTGAAAACCACAATTTAAGCTCCGATTCCATTCCCTCCTTAGATTTGGATTATTTTATTCACCATTCTTGGCTCACATAGACTGGAGTGCTTCTCCCATGCGGACTTAGTTGAGGGCTGCTTGTTTGAAAACAAACATTTCAGACCAAAGACCCTATTCTATCTGATAAGCAGGAACAGTCCACCTTCTTTGCTACTCTTTGCTATTGTACCTGCATCTTCTGTGATGTCTTCATGAAGTCAAGCATCAAGCAGGGTCATGTCCTAGATTGAGGCTAGTATTACGTATAAGCCCCCAATTCATTTATTTACCTATGGTTTATAAACACCTCCGGTTCATCTCAGAGACAACATTGCCATTTTATGGAAAAGAACATTATCGGTGAGACCCTTGGGGTATCGCTTCCACTTCCCTCAAGTCAATGCTAGCTACAGTGACCCTCTAGGGCAGGGTAGAACTGTCCTGTGAGTCTCTTACCCTGCAAATCTTCACAGGGCTAGAATGCTTCATCTTTCTCCTGGTGGCTCTAAATTGCTGACCTTGTGGCGAGCAGTCAACTACATAACCACTACTCATTGATAGTGTCATTAGTTTAGCCAAGGTACAGAATTTAGACGACTGTTGAGGAAAGGAGTGTAAGTCAGAGATGAGTCACAATAAATAAATACTTTACTTGTACAGATTAAACACTTAGGTAATTGAACACGATGGACACAAACAACTGGGAAAGTACTCCAATAGTAGTCATGCACAACAGCAGAGGCACACCCACCAGATTAGTGCATGTCATAGTGAAGCAAGGAAGGTGCTGAAACAGTTAGGATATGGTACTTCCAGACCACCATTCATTGGGCACTCTGAAGGTAAGAAATTCAAATGAATATCCACTGTTCACTGGTCGAGCAATCAACTTCTTCACACACTAGAGAGATTCAGTCTTAAGTCCATGACTCCTGTGTTTGAGCCCAGTTCACTTAGTGGGGTTTCCACATCAATTCCTTCTAGCATGGCCAATAGAGGAGGTTGTACACCTCAAAAGAACAGTCTAAAGGCCCAGTACCTATATGGCATCCAGCTTGGGTCCTGAATCCACCTGATCTCATCAGTTTTACCTCTTGAATTTTGTTTCCATTAGCACCATGATCCCAAGCAAGATGTAGAGCAGTGCAATGCTATCTCTGCTGATTGGACTACCTACTGATCGACTTGTGAGAATTTTGGTCTTCTTAATATTGTGTCTTAATTCATATGTAGATTACAAGCCATGATTTTCCTCAGCAAGTGCTTCAAGTCTTCTTCACTTTGAAAAAGAAGGTTGTGTCATCTGCATATAATAGGTTGTAAGTGTTCTTCCAATCCTGATGCAACATTATCCTTCCTATCATCAAACTTCTCTGATAATTTGCTCAGCATACAGACTGAGAAGCTACACAAACTTGAAGCACCTTTCTGGATTTTAAAAACATAACATTCACTTGTTCTGTTTGCATAATTGCTTTTTGAGCAAAATGAAGTGATCTGGAAGACCCATTCATCTCAAGGCCATCATGATTTTTCATGATCCACAAAGTCATTTATGATCCACAGTCAAATGCCCAAACCTAGTCAGTATAACACAAGAGAGTATGTGAATTTTTTTGTATTCTCTGTATTTAACCAACATCCAACTGATGTCAGTAATATTATCCTTTGTTTCAAGCCCTCTTTTGAATGTAAGGCAGCTCCTGAACAATGTACTCCTGCAACCAATTTACGTGCCTGTGGTATGATTGATATTGTTTTATAATTTGAATATTCTCTGAGTCTCACTTCTTTTGTGCAGTTACAAAGAGGGATCTCTTCCCTTCAGCTTGCAAAGTAGTTTTCTTCCAAATTTCCTTACATAGACAAGGGAGTATCTCCAGTATTTCATAAGTTTATTGAAACATTTTACATGATATTCCATCAACTCCTGGAGAGTTGTTTTTGACAAATGCTTTCAGTGAAGCTTAACTTTCTTCCTTGGGCACCATTGGCTATCTCTTGAAATGGTTGAATGTTGACAAGCTCTTTTGGTTATGGTAACTGTGTATTCCTTCCATCTTCTTTTGATGCTTCCTGCATTGTTCAATAATTTGCTCTTATAGTTTTTGAATTTTGAAAGTCATGGATTGAATTATTTTCAGTATTTTAGTTTAATGTGTGTTGAGTACACTTTTTCTATGTTGATTTCTAGCTCAGCCTCTTTGATAGCCCAGGGGGTAGAGCGGAGGATTGTATGTGGGATTTCTAACTCGAAGTCTTTACGTGTTTCATTATAATATTTTATTTGTCTCTAGAAATGCTTTCTTCAGCTCTTTAATTTAAACATTGCTTCCATGCTCCTTAGTACTCTATGATCTAGAAGTTGTTTCAGAAGTTATTTTGCTATTCATTTTGATATTTTCTATTTTCCTGTCCTTTTAATCACCTTTCTTCATAAATGATGTTCCTAATGTTATCCCACAGCTCACCAGGTGTTCTGTCATCAGCGTTTAATGTGTTAAATATGTTCTTGAGATGTTCTCAAAAGTCGGGGGGGGGTGAGGGGTTAATCAAAGCAGTAGTTTGGCTCTCCTGGACTTGTTTTTAATTTTACTTAGCGTTCAACTGAGCTTGCATATGAGTAATTGATGGTCTGCTCCACAGTCGGACCCTACCTTGGTGTGAGATGATGATATTGAGTTTCTCCACTTCCCCAGCCCCCACCGATGTAGTCAATTTTATTTCTATGTATTCCATTTGGCAAAGTCCACATGTAAAGTCATCATTTATGCTTTCCTAAAAAAGGCGATTGCTTATTTTTTAATTTTATTTTTTTCCTGATCTAACATAATCCAACAAACTCATTCACATACAATTCTGTTGTTCAGGCCTGCTATCAGCTCCCCCTATTTCTGATATTGCAAATAATAAATAAATAAATAAATAAATAAATAAATAAATAAATAATAAATAAATAAAAAGTTCCTGGTGGGTTCAATGGGGGAGGAAGGGATAAAAAGGAACTGATATTAAAGAGTTCAAAAAGAAAGAAAATATTTTGAAACTGATTATGGTAGCAATAATACTATACTGATTGATGTGATTGAACTGTGGATTGTTATGATATCTGCAAGAACTCCCAATAAGATGATTTGAAGATTTATAAAAGTGGTTATAGTGCTAGTCTTATAAAATTTTATCAAGTTAGCTCCAGCTTACTTTTATTACAAAGACCATATATATCAATTATTGTTGTTCCACATTGCGCTCAACTTTTCATTTCTAAATATTAATAATTATCAATGCATCTTTATAGCATCCTTGATCAATTTCAGATGGAAGACATACACAGAATTAACTCTTCATTTTCTAGCTATTATGGTTGGCATATAAATTTTAATCAAAGTTTTATTGATTGGAGTTTGTTATAATTGAATAAATATTATTCTAACACAGCATTCTTCTTTAAGATAAATCCTGAAGTATCTTTCTGGACTGTGAATTCAGTGCCATTTCTCTTGAATGTTCCATTCCCTGCATCATAATCCATAGCTTTTTCTGATTTTTAATATCCTTAGTAGTCCATTTAAGCTCATTAATGCCTATAGCATTCATCTTTATAAGGTTGCTTTTACTTTTTACAACTTCCAATATTCCCTGATCATACTTCATCCATGACAAGTTCAATTTTTTAAGTGACATTGGACCCGTCTTCTCATGTTGAGTCATGTCCCATTAGCAATGGCGATGATCTGAAAGCGTTACTTCTGCAGGGTCCATTTAGTCAATTTTCGAGAATGCAGCTCTTTATTTGTCATATTTTGAAGTTCTTCTGCACTGATTTCAATCTGAGGAACCCTGGTGGCACGGTGGTTATGCAGTGCGCTGTGATCTTCAAGGTCAGCAGTTAGAAACCACGGGCAGCTCTGAAGGAGAGAGATGGAATTTTCTACATGCATATAAAGTGACAGTCTCAGAAACTCTCAGGGATAGCTGTACCTTGTCCTTTGTCACTATGAGTCAGCAGTGACTCAATGGCCATGAGGGCTTTCTTTTTTTTTTGGGGGGGGGGGACTTGGGAATTGACTCATTTTCTGGTACCATCTGCGACAATGATTTTTCAGTATATGATCATGTTTTAACACGTGCCTTAAGCATTTTTTTCCCTGTGGGTAATTCCTCAGAAGTGGAGAGCATATTACTTTGTCATAGTCTGTTCTAGTTCTAAAAATTCCAATGATATCTTTTAATTTTAGGTAACCTTGTTGGGGATATCTGATTTCCTTTGATTTCATTATTGCCCCTAAATATGCCTCTAGGTTCCATCCTTTTTAATGCAGGGTGTCCTCTATGGTTCTTATACACAGAAAAAAATATGAGTTTGGGGGATGTATGGTTTGTCTTGTTGTTGGCCATAACTCTAGAAAAATGAAGGATGGTGTCTTCCACTATACCCTTCAGTAAAGTCCAAAGATACCCACAATGAAACACAGGGTATAACCTGGTTATATCCTCTAATAAGGCTAGGGCTTAATCCCACTTTAATGGTGACCATTAGTAGAGCAGAGACACTTTCCAAATCAGAATGATAGCCACAAGCATAGAACCTAGAATTATATCACATAAGGGAATTTGAAGTAGAAAAGTTGCATGAATTGACTACATTGCACCACTCCAAGGGATAAAAGAGTGCCATCTCAGAACTAAAAAGAGACCATCGAGAAAAAAAGAGTCAAAAAACAGAAAAAGAGAAGAGTCACCAGGGGTGCACATGTGAAATCCCTGCCTGAAGTGATGGACTTAGCAAAGGCACATAGATGAGAGCACTCAGATTATGAGACAGCCTAGAAGAAGCTTGCCAAAACTAGTAGGTAAAATCATAAGGAAGACTATTAAGAAACTGGGGAAAGGATGTGAATGTGAGTCTAATAAAAGTATTGCTTAGGTTTATGTGTAAGTATTGATCTGAAGGTTTAAAATTTGTTTATGTTCAGAAACAGATAATTGTTATCTTTCAGAAATATTTTATTTCAAATGTGAACTAAAATTATTTTGACAATATTATACAATTCAAGTACTTTTAAATCATTTAGGTTAAATCCCTTCTTAACTAAAAGATCCCATTCATAATGAATATGGTCCTAGACCCCTGGCAGGATTAAATCAGGGCCAAATCTTCTGTCAGCCCTTTGGACTATGTAGCATGGATTTTGTCTCAAAAATATTCAAGAGACATTTTCACCCTTTGAGCTACATTTTAACATCCATTACATTATTTTTCACCATTTCACGTCGGAATAACTACAGACAATTCCTATGAATCAAGTCTTTCACTTCCCAGGCCATCTTCTCAATACCAGCCTAGTAAGCCATGTGGCCATATCTGACCTCTGGTATCCAAAGAAGAGAAATCCAACTGCACCCAATGAGCACAAGTCAGAGGTCAGACAAGTCTTCACTGCCCATCTTCATGATCTGCTTCATTCAACCGGTACCACAATGTGCTGGAAAGGCTGTCTAAAGAAAGAAATCCAGTAAAACCAATAGATGTGTAAGAAAAGACTTTAGATAAAAAAGTAATTATATATCAAGAAGGTATTCCAGCCAAGCCCAGCTCAAGTGCATAAGTCTGACACTAGTCTAGAAGTTCTTCAGACTCTGGTGACTGTCTGTGGTGGTCAGTAGGATGGTAAATCAGGAAGCAGGAGCATTGCATGTCAGTGGGTCGAGAGTTGTGTGCAACCATGACAGGTTGCAACAGTTCTAAAGGATGGTGGCAGCCACCCAACAAGCAGAGGCAGTGAATCATTGAATGTGGATCTTCTGGTCCGTCTCTAACTCCTACCAAACATATTTTTTCCTGCATGGGTCTAATAAGAAGGTGGGGGAAGATATGGATACGATTCAACTGTAATTGCACATAGGATTCCCAAGCGTGGTATCCAGCCGTGCATGAAATGAGCCCCCTGAGAGGCAGGAGGAGGGAATCTCACTAACAGCAACAAACAGGAATGCATCCTATGGACTCAGTTCCCTGTGATGTAAGCCAACTGGGTCCAGATGATAGCTATACCATCAAAGTCATAGCTAGCAGAAGAAGGAACCAGTTCACACAACAGAGGAATGGGTTTTCCAACCCAGGGAGCAAGTTCAGATGTGTGCTTTTGTACAGAAAGCTGGCTGTGGAGTAGGTGCTTGGGTATTTTGGGGGGAAGTTGGACTTGCTGACCAACAGAAACAGGGCTGAGTGCCTTTGGGTTGATGCTTACTGGAGTGAGGTGCTTCTTGGCACTTTATTCAGGGAGCTGAGTTTGCTGATCCACACAACTTGAATTAAATGCCCTCCTTTTGAGGCTTACAGCAGAATGGTATGCCCTTTGGCCATTTGTTAGCTATCATGGAACTTTGTGAACTGTCCCGTAAACAGCTATACTGAGCATTTCTCATTGGCATTACAATTTGTTAGCTTCCATAATAAACCCTTTAATCATATATTTTGTTTGTGACTTTCTGTGCAGCCATTGCAATTCATACTACAACCCAAAGAAGTAAAATAGAGAACATTAATTAAGATATTTACACAAAGCACACTCCTTTAATGCCATAAATATTTTACGCTATGGTGAATTTTTATCTTCCTTTAAAAGTTTAGGTCAGCTTCTAATGTTTTATCTTTTATACTTTCAATGTCATTAAGTGTCTTCTGCAGTTTCTTTAATACAGAGATTCTGTGGCATTCCTTTGTCTGGGAGAGAATTACCCTTTTCATTTATAATTGCTTTCCTCACTTATTTTGATATGCTTATAATCACAAAATTCCTTTGATCTAGATTCTCCGAAACCTTAATAGTATAAACAATGCCATAGTTACTTAGTTCTTCTCTAACCCAATCTACTTTATATTTAAATTTCACTTCTCATCATTTTTCCCTTTCTCTGTTGCACTTTCAGCCTAGCTTATTATTCAATTTCATGTTTATTGTGGTTGTTTCTAGGTACCCTTAAGTAGGACCTAAATTGATCCCAAACAAAAGAAAACTGATGGTACCTGGCTACCAAAAGATACAGTGCCTGGGGCCTTACAGGCTTGAAGATAAACAGGTGGTTGTCTAGCTGAGAAACAACAAAACCCACACGGAAGAAGCACAACAGCCTGTCCCTCCACGATCACTGTAGACAAAGTCGGTGCATAAGCAAAAGTGGAGAAGAAAATTGATGCTGCTGAGCCAACGAAGAATATAGAGTCTGGGGCCTTAAAGGCTTGAAGATAAACAAGTGATCATCTAGCTGAGAAGCAACAAAGTCCACATGGAAGAGTCACAGCTGCCTGGGTGATCACAAGGTGTTGAAGGGGTTAGTTATCAGGTAGCAAAGAATGAAAGATCAAATCATTGTGAAAGAGGGGGAGTGCATACATCCAAAGACCATCTGTAGGCAACTGGACATTCCCTCACAGAAGACTTCTCAGAAAGAGAGTGAGTCAGTTAGGGTGCAGGGTAGCAATGAAGAAACCTGCAACATTTCTCTAATTCTTGAGTGCTCCTTCCCCCCCCCCATCCCCCTACCACCACCCCCCACATACTATCAATAATTACCTTGCAAATTCAACTGGACCGGAGTATGTACACTGGTCCAAATGGAAACTGGAAACACATGAAGCACAAGAGAGATGAACACCTCAGGACCAGTGGTGAGAAAGGCAATAATGGGAGGATGGAGGGAAGATGGGATAGAACGGGAGAACAGATTGCAAGATGTACATGTAACCTCCTTCTTGGGAGACGGACAGCAAAGAAGTGGGTGAAGGGGGACCTAGGATGGTGTAAGTATGAAAAAATAATAATAATTTATAAAATTATCAAGGATTCATGGGAGAGGAGGATTGGTAAGGGAAGGGAAAAATTAGGAGTGGATACCAGGGGTTCAAGTAGAAAGTAAGTGTTTTGAGAATGATGAGGGAAACAAATACGCAAAAGTACATGGCACAGTGGATGTATGTGTGGACTGTGATAAGAGTTGAATGAGGTCCCAAAACAATGATTGAATAAATAAACAAGATAAAATAGAATCAAACACTGTGCAGATATTGGTCTTCTTCCCCATCATTTCTTTCAGGGGACATCACTGCCCTCCCCCATCATTTTTTTATTCCAGTTTGGTAACCACTGGGTCTATATTGCTGAGAGTCTTCTTTGATGCACTACAACTTTACTTTTGAAAGCATGATGCTCTTCTTCAGGGAATTTTCTCCTGGTGTTATATCCAAAGTACGTGCGAGAAAAGTCTCAAGATCTTAGCATCTGAAAAACATTCTAGCTCTACTTTTTCTGAGTCATCTCTTCTTTTGGAGTCCATAGTATATTCAACATTCCTCTCTAACACCCTACCTCAAAATCATTAGTCCTTCTTTAGACTTTCTTATGGATTTTCAGCTTCTATGTGCTTATGAGCTCATTTAAGGATGATAGCTAGGAATATCAATGACTCATTCACTTCCTCACTCACTGCCCTTGAGCTAATGCTTCCTCCTATTGGCCCCTGAGGGTTTCTGAGATGGTAACTCTGTAAGGGAGTAGAGAGTCCAGTCTTTTTCTCAAGGAGCTCCTGGTGGTTTTGAATTGGATCACAGTCAATCACAGTCTAACATTTAAGCACTCCACTAGCAAAGCTGACCAAAGGGATCATTTTTCTTTTAATTACTTCAAGGTATTTAAACAGCCTTGCCTGAGGCCATGCCATTTGATTTCTTCACTACTGTTTCCATGAATGGTGATAGTGGATCCAAATGAAGTCAAATCTTCTATATAGTGTACATTTATTTAATTAATCCCTTTTGGGCTACATTTCACATGAATTTAATTCCTTATCTGTAAGGAAGCCACATGACTACACACCTTGTTGTCTATGTATACACCATATGAGATATGCTGTGGAAATCAGCAAAACTCTTACAAAGAAGTCATAGATTGTCCACTGATTCTGATGTTTATATGATGACATGCAATAATTTATGAACTGACAGTCTAGTCTAGTCACTGCTTTATACTCTATGCAAAGATTCACTGTTAATGGACTTGGGACCCCTCAGTTAACTATTCAGGTGCTAACCAAGAGAATCATGGTTTTGAACATACCTGTCCATTTTGTGAAAGAAATATCTGACAATTTACTTCTGGAGTAGATTGTATCACAGGTCGCTGGCCTTAAATTACCTTGGCTGGTTTCCTTATTGCCAGGAGGCAGGAGTCAGACATGCCTTCCCCTTCGTTGCTTGTTCTGACACCAACTCTTCCTCACAGAATACTCCATGTCTACATTGGGTTCGAAAAGTCATTGCAATGGCCATTTAGAACTCATAAATGATATTTACAATTACCAAAAATAATTCATACAGGGAGCTGATATCAAAGACTTCAAGAGAGAAAAATTTTTCAACTGATGGTGGTAGAAGTGTAAAACTACTCTTGATCTAGCTCAACTGTGGGTTGCCATACTATCTGTAAGAGCTCCTTGCAAATTAAAAATAGAAAGAAACACACAAAAAATCCCTACACTAACAAAATAACTACTTTCAAATTGATTCCAACTATTAGGGATCCTATTGTTCAGAGTAGAACTGCCCTTGAGGGTTTCCAAGACTATCCCCCCCCCCCCCCCCCCAATGGGAGTAGAAATCCTCATCTCTCTGTCATGGAGTGGCTAATAGTTTTGTTAGGTAGTTAAAGCAGGGAGCAGGGTGTCCACTTGGCATGCTCATAAATTTGAGGTCCCCTCCAGGAAGAGGTGGTACACCTACGGGCATAGTAAATCTGGATTGGCCCCATGTAGGCCAGGTGAGTTTAATTCAGCCAATGGGGTCAACCAGTACCCTTATTTTGGAGGGGCCACAAAAACCTGAATTCAAGCAGATGTGATTTGTTTTTTAACTGACCACATCCCCAAGGAAGACAAAGAAAGGTGTCTTCAGTCACATCCTAAAGTAAAGTGGTCTTTAAAAATGCCCCCAAGGGGGCTGAGCCCCGGTGCTTGTGCACAGGACTGCGGTCCACTGGGATGGAGGTTCAATTCTAGCAGTGGCTCCACAGAAGCAAAGGCTAGGCCTCCTACTCCCACTGCCAGAGGGCAGTGATGCCCCCAAATATAAAAAAAATGCCGCCAAGGATACAAAAGATGGTTTCTTTTCCAGTAGTCTAAAGATGCCCCAAGGCCAGGGAAAAAGTGTGACTTGGTTCACACTATTTTCTAAAGTCAGGTTTAATTCCCACTAAGCCTGTCAATGAGCATAATAGAGACACACACCCCCTTCTGTAATGGGATTTTAGCTACATGCATAGATTTCAGAATAATAATGCATATATAAGAAGTTTGACTAAAAGGGTCAAATTACCATATATACTAGTGTAAAAACCAAGTTTTTCAGCACAATTTTAATGCAATTCTTTTTGTAGAATTGGGTGCCTTGACTGATGTTCCATTGGTTAATACTCGAGTATATATAGTCATTGACTACATTTCAGCTCCCATAAAAATTGCAGGGACCAAAAGATGTAGCAACAGCTTCAGTCCATCACATGAGAGGACTGTCCATTCACCAGCACAGAACAGCAACACTGATTTTTGAACAGTGCTTTTGATTAGCTGGTGTTAGTTAAAACATGGCAAGTTAAATCAGTGCCTACTGTAGCCATGCAAAGTAAGAACTCTCTAATAATTGCTGACATTTCTAGAACACATTACATTTGTGCTGGCTGGGCCATTCATATAAATTCACTCCAATTTGTGAGTCAATAAATATTGTTGTTCATTGTTTCTTTCTCATAAAATATAAGCTATAAAAGATTATAAATCATTTTCTCTATTTGATTAAGAACAAAATACTTATGATATTATGGGCTATATCCTCCAGTTCTCAGCTTTATCTCTTTATATTTAATCATGAATTGATGATTTCTGTTATTAATCTAGAATGTCATCACCATCATTATCATTTATAATAATATATTTCTGTCCAGTATATCCTCACTTGTTACTTTTCTAAGACTATTGATCTTTCTGTTGTTTCTCAACTATCTCTCTTGATTTGTTCTTCCCTATATTGCACACCCTTCTATCAGTTTGCTGTATATGCCTTATTCATTATATACGAGTCATAAGAAACTGAAGAAATTTCAGGGAAGGATAGAAAACATCATGCTTTGCATTAAAATTCATCTTTTATGTGCAAAGTGATCTGTATTATTAAGAAAATGCTTTCAAATATATGAAGCTTGTGCAATATATTGATCTGTTGTTTTTCCTTTTCCAGAAACCACAAGTAGCAATAACACTATAATATACATGAAATAACTCAAATTTTTTGTCTTCACACTAAAGCCACATTAAAAATAAAAAGCAAGGAAACCTTAAATTAGACCCATTCACTTTTTTTTGTTTTTCTTCCCTGTGCAATTAAGGCCACATTCTATGAGACAGCTTTTAAAAACTGCAGTTTAATCTGCTATTTAAATATCTTCCTTGATTCATTATTACATACCTTATCTTACTCTTCACTTTTCAGAGGTTTGTGACACTGAAAATGCCTCACACTGACTCTACATTCTCCCTTTAATTTGCAAGTTTCACATAGCAGAGAACATTTTCAGCATGATCAATATTTTATTTAATTTCCTTTACTTTTTTATTTTTCAAAACAAGGATAGAAGTTAATAATAATCTATTCCTTAATGAATTTTTCATTCATCTGTAAGGTTTCTAAAAATGTAAACTATAAGAATTTCTATGATAATATGCCCAAGTCTAATAATGCAAGTCCTAATATAATGAATATTCTGAAGCATGTTAAAACAACTATTATTCAAACATGGGTCTCACCAGATGGAATCCATAGGAATCAAATAGACTAGCTCTGTGGGAAGAGATGTTAAAGAAAATGAGAATCAGCAACTAAAATAATTCCAGGGGCACATATGTAATTTTGATTGAAGCTGAAGAAAATTAAAACAAGTTCATCAAAGTCAAACTACTACCTTAAGTATATTTCCCCTGAATGTCAAGAATATCACAAAACCTTATTGGATTCATTGAACATTTGTAACAGAGACTTAATAATAGTGAAATAGTATCAAGATCATCATGCATGAAGAAAGTAAGAGCATGAAAAAGAGAAGATAGAAAAGGTGGAAGTTGATGTCAGAAGACAACCTTACACTTGCTGTTGAACATATGAAAAATAAACTGAATAGGATAAATTATTAATATAAAGGGCTGAACAGAAATTTCCAAATGACAGTTTGAGAAACTGAAATATTATAAAGAAATATGCAAAAATGTGGAGTTAAAATAACAAAAAGAAGAAGGTATTTAGTGTTTCTCAAACAGAAAGAATTTTGGAAAAATATCTTTCCTCTGGTTGCAATATTGAAGAATCCCTATACAAAAATGATGGAAAATGCAGAAAACATAAGAAGATTATAGGAGGAAACAGAGAGTCAATGTAGCAAAACCAATTTGTCAACCTTCAACCATTTTCAGAGCTGTCAAATGATCTAGAATGATGGTATTGAAGTAAGAAATGCAAACTGATGATATTAGCTAAAAAAAAAAAGACAAAACTCCAGCAAGAAGTTGAATCTCAAGTGAAATATTTCCCCAACCTGAAGAAGTATACCATAAACTACGCCAAGAAATTTGGAAGGGAGAAACCTGGTCAACTAGCTAGGAGTTAACCATGTTTGTGCCATTTCCAAAGAAAAGTTGCCCAACAGAATGTTGACATTACCCATAATGTCATTAATATCACCTGCTAGGAAAATGTTGCTCAGGATCATCCAACACTAACTGGAGCAGCACATCAACAGGGAAGTGACAGAAGATCAAGCTGGATTTAGAAAAGTGACATAGATGGGGACATCATTACTTGTGTCACGTGCATCTGTGCTGAAAACAGGCAACTCCAGAAAGATACTTATTTGTATTTTATTAACTGTGTCAAGGCATTCAACTTTGTGAGCTATAACAAAGTATATGGATAACATTGTAAGTTATGCAAATTTCAGAAACTTCATTGCACCCATGGGGATTCTGTCCATAGACCATTATTTGTTTTAAAATCAGAAAAGGTAAGCTTCTGGGTTGTATCATTTCACCATATGTATTTAATTTGTATGCTGAGGAAGGAGCTGGAATGTATAATGGAGAATGTGACATCAGGTTAAGAGGAAGCCTTATTAAAATCCAGGAAATGCAGTACAGAAAAACCCAAAACTTTCACAGCTGGACCAATACACACTATTTTGACATAGAGTTGTCAAGAATCACATTCTGTTTGGATCCACAATTCATCCTTATGGAAGCAGTGTGAAGAAATGAAACAGTATATTACTCTGAGCAAACCTGTACACAAGGACTCTTGAAAGGGTTGAAAAGCAAGGATGTCACTTTGAAGGTTAAGGTATGCCTGATTCAAGTTATGGCATTTTTAATTGTCATAAATTTGTAGAATGAATAAGAACTATTCCCAAAAGTATTAATGCCTTTGAATTAAGGATGAGTGTACAGTGGTCTGCCAGAAGAGCAAACAAATCTGTCTCAGAAGATGTACAGCCAGAATTCTTAGAAGCAAAAGTGGGGAAACTTTATCTCGCTTACTTCCTTACCAGGATATACCAGGTTTGGAAGAAGGATATCATGCTTAATAAAGTGGAGAGTCTTAGAAGGAGAGTGTGACCTTCAACAAGGTGAACTGACACTGTGTCTCCAAATTGGTTTCAAACATAATTCAATTTTAAGGATGAAATGGGACTGGGAAGTTTTAATTTGTATACAGGCTTCTAACAATGAGCATGCTCAAGGATGAATGATCAATGAAAGTCTGAATGACTAACACTGAATGCAGAATTTCTATGACTCTCAAAATGGTAAGGTATCCTATCCCCTTGAAAGATTCAGCATGCTCCACCTCTCTATAATCAAGAGAAGAGTGAATTATAGGTCTTTGAGAGTTCTTCACTGCATGGGTTAGAATGCAGGATATGAAGCTAAAATTTTTGAAACCTTAAAGTTTTTTCCTACTTCAAAATACAAAGATTGAGATATTTTTAAATTTTGGAAATTTCACACTGGGAGAGCACCAACAAAACTTAGGTGCATTCATGAATAAAAGCCATATAAATGTATGATTTCACTTAATTATATTGGAAAGCACTAATTAGTCAAATTCTGGAAAACATAGTTCTTCTGCTTTCCCAATCTGCACCTTGTTGTGGCAGAGATCCTATAGGACTCTTGGTTATTGCTTAATACAAAAAAGGATCATTTTATTTACTGGTTACTATAGACGTCAAATTTAAAACCAAATAGACCAGTCTTCTCAAAGAAACAATGCTGAGAATTCCAGCTGTTGAGCTCAAAAGTTAACATTCGGGTCCAGCTTTTTATATATTCTTGAGCTCTATCTCCAGACACTACAACAAGGGGGTGAGGAAAAATGATGGAAAAGGAGTCATGAAACACTAAAAAAAAAAAGCAACATCTCCCTAGAAAGCTGTCAACACTGAGTTATCAATTTTATCTCCCTGGACATTTTGTTTTGTCATTCTCAAAAATAGACATCCCATTTCCACCTTCAACAGAAAGAAACGGACAAAGAGAATAGTGACTGTGTTCAATGCCATTCTCCAGATAGATAAAGTACTATAAAGAAAAACACAACCCAATGAATTTCCCTTTGTCACCCCATTAGTGTACTTCAACTTATTGTTTTTGGAAATTGTCTTCATTATAACACCTTTAAAAACTATCAGCCCATTATCAGTTCTCCATTTTTCTATTAGGTATTTCTCACATGTTTCATAGTAGCTTCTAATTAAATAGTCCACTCTCTTGCCCTTGGCTAAAAGATAAGATACATTACTTGGTAGTATTTTTAAATGAATCCATGATCTGCATTTTTGTACTGTAGGGATTTCTGTGTTTTATGATACTAAAGGCTATGCCACAAACATTTCAAATACATTCATGGTCAACAAACATTGACAGTTTTCCATACAGCATATGGACAAAGACAAACTAGTAGAATAAATACCTGCCAATCTACTTCTGAAAATTAGTTTTGAAGACCTCAGGATAACAACAGAACATAATCTGACATGTGGCTGGAAGCTGAGCCAATAAGGTCAGAAGGCACTCAAAATATAAATTAGCAGAACTGCCTTCTCAGAATAAAGTTGATATTAATAAAGTAGATGAAATGAAATTTTCTAGACTTTCATTTCTGGTATGACACAATTCAAAATGAGAAGCAACAACCAGGTCGTTCTTGTTGTTGGGTGACATACAATGGGTTCTGATTCACAGTGGCCTTATGTACAACAGGAGGAAACACTCCAATCTGACACCATCCTCAAAGCTGTTATTCTGGGTGAATCCATTGTTACAGCCATTGTGTTAATCCGCCTTGCTGAGATTCAACCTCTTTTTCCTTTTTTCATTTTTGGCTAAAACTTTTTTGAACCAAGTATGATATCCTTTTTAGGAACTGCTCCCTCAAAATGTCCAAAGTATATGAAAGTAGTCTTGCATTTTCTTGACTTTGAGGGTATATTCTGACTGTACTTCCAAAGTAGGTCTGCTTCAGCTTTTATTCTTTGTCAACACCAGAGTTCAAACACATTGAATAATTCTCAGGTTTCTTTAGTCCTTGTTCTAATTTCACATTCATTTGAGAGGATTGAAAATACAATGAATTAGATGAGGCACTTTATTCCTCAAAGCAACACTCTTATGTTTCAAAGCTTTAAAGAAATTGTGTACTGTAGAATTACGCAATACAATATGCTGTTGTTGTTGTTTTTTTAATATTGCTTGTGTGAATGTTGAAGGAAGTTTGGAGGTAATGTCAACATATTGCTGGCCATAAGTTCAGCAATTTAAAGATATTCCACGGGAGAAAATTAATGTCACTGGAATCTGTATGTTTCCAGCTTCAGAAACCTTACCTACAGTTGCTGTAAGTAGAAATATCTGGGTGGAAAACATGGATATAAAATTGGCTATATCTATAAGAAGAGAGGATGGAGACTGCTCATTATTAGCAGCTAAAACCAGGCAAGGGACTTACAATAGAACACACCAAGAGCAGGTAAAGATGACACAGTTACATATAATGATGAAATGTGCACAGCACTGAGGTTAGGAAATAAAAAAGGGAGAACATGTTCAGCATATTTTAACTGGAATAATTCAAGGGGAAAAAAAGCATGCCTCAAGTTACAATGTTGAGAGATTCACTTGGCAAAATGTAAATGAAACCTCCAAAGAAAGATGGAAAGAATACATGGAGTCATAGTAACAATAAGAATTAGTCAACATAAAATCATTATATCAGGTAGCATATGAGAAAGAACCAATAATATTAAAGAAAGAAACTTAATTTTCATTGAAACCTTTTGGAAGTCACCTAATCTGGTGACAATTTGAGGATAAAGAGTGTAGGGGTGGATTCTAGCCTGCCAATCTGGACATGTCCAATGAGATCTCTGTGTGGGCATGGTCTCCTCCTCTGAGGCTTCTGGGAAGCAGGTACTTCCTTCTTGGAAGCAGGAGACACTATCACTCCCTTGGAGACACTTGACTGGTAAGGGTGGCTCACTAGACATCTCTGAGGAAAATCATATGAACGGACCTACCCTGATGCGGCCAGAAACCTGGACCTAGGGAAGCCATGTGTAGACTTCTGCCAGCGCAGAGATTCTTGCAACACTACTGGGTCTTAAGACTTTCTACCCACTCACCTGAGATCATTCTGCATTTTGTCATCATTGCATGGGTTTCGTGAGTCTGAAGAGGACTTTATAGATTTGTATCAGACATATGGGCTAATATAAGACTTTTGATGTTGAACTGGACTGGATTGGGATATTTTTTCTCAATGTTCAATTGTATGTGTGTGTGTGTGTGTATTCCTTGTTTATATGCATGTCTTTATGAATTTTTTTCTCTAATGTACCCAGATTAATACAAACTTTAGCCAAATACACAACTCCAGGAATTAATATCACACCTGTTGAAATTTTTCAACAAGTTGATGAAGTGCTGGAAAACATACTTGTCTATGCCAAGAAATTTGGCAGACAATCTATTTGGCTGGTTACATGGAAGAATCCATCCATATTTGTGCCCATGTCAAAGGAAGATGTGCTAGTCCAGGTAGACTAGAGAAACAAATTCATAGACACACATGTGGATATAAGGAAAAGGTTTATATACAAGAGTAATAGAACATTGAAAAAGCATCCCAACCCAGTCCAATTCAAAGTCAAGTCCAATATTAGCACATATGTCCAATACCAGCCAGTAAAATCTCCTTCCAACTCACGAAGTCACAGGTCAGTGGGTGCAGATTCCTGGCACTGGCAGGTGTCCCCTCATGGCTCCTTGTTTCCAGGGCTCAGGGTCCATCAGCAGTATTAATTGGTGATAGAAATATCTCAGCACTGACAGGGTTCTCTCTGTGACTTTTCTGGCTTCAGAGGTCTGCTTCCATCAGGGTAAAGCCATGCGGTTTCTCCTCCAGCTCTTCCATTTCCTTGAATGCTGCCATCTTCTCAGTCCAGTGACTCCCAACAACTGGGAAAAATGGTCTCTCATCTCCATGAGGGAAATACAGCGAGACTTCCCAGAATTCTCAGGAGAAAGCCATGCCCGCACAGAGGCCTCATTGGCTATTCAATAGCTATCTCCAGATTAATAGGCTAGACTCAACCTCTACATCTCAACTGGGAAAAATGGTCTCTCATCTCCATGAGGGAAATACAGCGAGACTTCCCAGAATTCTCAGGAGAAAGCCATGCCCACACAGAGGCCTCATTGGCTACTCAATAGCTATCTCCAGATTAATAGGCTAGACTCAACCTCTACATCTCAATAATGAAATTGACATAGATACATGACTTCCACAGAAGATGACCCAAGAGAATGCTCAAATTATAGAATAATGTCATTGATATGTGCAAATAAAAGTTTGCTGGAGATCACCCAACAATTGGCTATCGCAGTGCATTGACAGGGAGCTGCCATAGGTTCAGCCTGGATTCAGAAGTGTATGTGGAACAAAGGGAATCAGACAGATATCAGACAGATCTTGAGTGACAGCAGGAATAGTAGAGTGGCATTTATTTGGATTTTATTAACTGTACCAAAGCATTTGACTGTGTGGATCACTAGACTATGAATAGCCTTATGAAGAATAGAAATTTCAGAATACAGCACTTGTGGAACTTGTACAAGGATCAAAAGATACTTGTGGTAACAATCCATGGTATGTAGATTGCACAGCCTTGTTTGCTGAAAGTGAGGAGGACTTGAAGCACTTGCTAATGAAAACTAAGGATTTGCCACCTTCACATGGATCATAACTCAATGCAAAGAGGACCAAAATCCTGACAACTGAGTCAATAGGTATCAGGATATAGACAAAAAATTTTGACATTGTCAATAAGTTTGTCTTGTGTAAATCCTCCTGGAAGCAGCAGTCAGGAGATCAAAAGACTCCTTGAATTAGGTAAATCTGCTGCACAAGGCCTCTGTGTAGTATCTTGAAAAGCAAGGATGTTACTTCGAGGACTAAGGTGCACCTTACCACAGTCATGGCAGTTTCAGTGTCCTCATATGCCTGTGAACATTGGACTTTGAATAAGGAGAACCAAAGAGGAAATGATGCATTCAAAAGGTAGCAGTGGAAAAGATTATTGAAAGTACCATCAACTAGCAAAAGAGCAAGCAAGTTTGTCTTGAAAAAAAGTATGACCAGAATCATCCTTAGAAACAAGGATGGCAAGACTTTGTCTTACATACTGTGGCAGTCATGCATTTATGTTAATTTTATGATTGAAATGTAGGGGTGGAGTCTAGCCTGTTAATCTGGAGATAGCCATTGAGTAGCCAATGAGGCCTCTGTGTGGGCACGGCTTTCTCCTGACACTTCTGGGAAATCTTGCGATATTTCCCTCGTGAAGATGAGAAGCTATCTTCCCCAGTTGTTGGGAGTTAGTCTCAGAGGCGATGAGTCACGGAAAAGACAAGATGGCAGTGTCCGAGAAGCTGGAGGAGCTGGCGGAGAGACCACATGGCTTTGCCCTGATGGAGCCAGGCCTCTGAAGCTGGAACGGCATCCTGTTGATGGACCCTGAGCCCTGGAAGTGATGAGCCATGGGGAGACCCCTGCCAGTGCCAGAATTCTGCACCCACTGACCTGTGACTTCCTGAGTCAGAAGGAGACTTTCTAGACTGATTTTGGGCATATATTTCAGATTAATATGGGACTTATGATTTTGTACTGGACTGGATTACGATGCCTTCTTAGTGTCACATTCCTTTTGTATATAAACCCTTTTCTTATATCCATACGCATGTCTATGAAATTTGTTCCTCTAGTCTACCCTGACTGACACACATGCTTTGGACATGTTTTCAGGAAAGATGAGTTCATGAGAAGGATAACAGGCTTGGTAAAATGGAGGTACAGCAAAGAAGAGGAAATAGGGAAGTCTGTGAGATGATTTGACACAGTGGCTGCAGCAGTGGTGTAGCAGTCATGTGCTTATGTTAATTTTATGATTGAAATGTAGGGGTGGAGTCTAGTCTGTTAATCTGGAGATGGCCATTGAGGAGTCAATGAGGCCTCTATGTGGGCATGGCTGTCACCTGAGACTCCTGGGAAATCTCGCGATATTTCCCTCATGAAAATGAGAAGCTATCTTCCCCAGTTGTTGGGAGTTAGTCTCAGAGACGATTAATCATAGACAAGACAAGCTGGCGGTGATTGAGAAGCTGGAGGAGCTGGTGGAGAGACCACACAGTTTTGCCCTGATGGAGCCAGACCTCTGAACCTGGGGTGGCTAGATGGAGACCTCTTGCCAGCGATGAATTGCTTCTGCTGCTGATGGATCCTGAGCCCTGGAGGCAAGGTGCCCTACCAGCACCCACTGACCTGTGACTTCATGAGTCGGAAGAAGACTTTATAGACTGATTTCGGGCATATGGGTTAATATCGAACTTATGACTTTGGACTGGACTGGGCTGGGATATTTTCTCCATGTCCCTTTCCTTTTGTATATAAACCCTTTCCTTATATTGATATGCGTGTCCTTGAATTTGTTCTTCTTGTCTACCCAGACTAACACAAATGGGCTCAAGTATTAGAAGGATGGTGCAGATGGTGCGGGACAGGAACGTGTTCCATTCTGTTGCGTCCTGTGTGACTGTATGTCAGAACTGACTTAATGATACCTAACAACAACTGTAAGGTGAACAGAAATTGATGTCATGGCCATGGGTTTGCATGAAGATTGAGTACAAATCCAAATAAAACCGAAGCTTCGATAGCTTCAATTATTTTCTATTTACCGTTTTGTAATATCGTGATCTTACTCTGAAAATTTTGGCTTTCTTTTCAGTCATTTGGAATCCATACTCAATATCACAGTCTTTAATTTTTAATCAACACATTCTTCAGACCCTTTCATAAGCAAGGTGGTGATACTTGTACGGCGCAGTGCGTGAAGAAGACTTCCCCAGTTTTGATGTCATATTCTTCTTCATGCCAGTTTCTTGAATTATGGCCCTCACATGCAGGTTGAATACTGTCAGTAGGATGAAAGGATACAGCCCTGATGCACACCTTTCTTGATTTTAAACCATACGGTGTTCTTTTGTTCTCTTCAATGACAGAATCTTGCTCCACATGCAGGTTTCTCATGAAGAACTATTCTAGATTCCCATTCTTTATTTTTATTTATATATTAAGTTATTTATTGTTACTGTCACTGATTCAATTCAACTTATATATGTCCTATAGGACAGAGTAGAACTGTCACTGTACATGTTCCAGACTATAACTTTTTTCAGGAGTAGAAAGTTGCTGCCTTCCCTGGAGAAGGTGCTGGTGGTTACCAACTGCTGACTTTACTGTTCTCAGACTAACATATAACCCATTAAGATAAAACAATGTGCTGCTACAACCACTTTCAAATTTTCTTTGAGTTTATCTTTATGAAATATAAATTTATTTTTAATTATTTTGAGTCACCCTTATATTGAATAAGCAGACATACATTTTTTTTTTCCTTAGGATCTCTTGACCACCTAGCTTTCTACCAAATTTCTTGACATCGATGAATGAGTGGGCCTTGTTCTTCTTCAACGTGTTGAACTATTTTAATTGGTATTTAGTAAATCCTTGGAGCCTTTTCATAGCAACACCTCTGCTATTAATGTGGTTAGGTGTAGGCTGAGCCCCGGTGGCATAGTGGTTGTGCACGGGACTGCGGCCCACTGGGATGGAGGTTCGATTCCAGCTCCACAGAACAAAGGCTGGGCCTCCTACTCCCACCACCAGAGGGCAGTGATGGCCCCCCTCCAAAAAAAATGTGGTTAGACACCCTAGAGCTTGGTCTGACACCTAGAGACCTGGTTCGCTGTAGAAAAAAAAATGCCTAGTCCTCTGCCATGCTCACAACAGAGCCTTTGTTTGAATCCTTTGTCCCAATCCATCCCCTTAAGGGTCTTCCTTCCCTTTGCTGCAATGCTCACTTTACAAGACACGGTGTCCTTCTTAAGAGCCTGGTCTCTCCTGACAAATCCAAAGTATGTCAGAGGAAATCTTGCCACGCTTGCATCCAAGGAGAACTCTGGCCATACTTTCACATGCATATGACGCAGGTGAAAATACCAAGACACATCCTAGCCCGCAAAGTAGCTACCTTATTTTTCAATACTATGAGAAGGCCTTCTGCAACAGATTTATACAATTCAATGTGTCTTTTGATATCTTCATTATGTCTCCCATGAGCCTTGACTATACATACAAGCAAGGCAAAATCCTTGATAGCTTCAAGCTATTCTCCACATTTCATGAGGTTATCTATAGATCCCGATGTGAGGATGTGGGTGTTTTCTGCATTGAGTTATAATTCATAGTACTGGCGGCAGTCTTTGATGTTTCAAGACCTCACTTTCAGAGGTAAGATTGTGGTATCTCCCTATTCCAGGTGGTTGATAAGCCTGTTTTCTAGTCAGGATGCTGCATTCTTCTCCATATCATCCTATCATTAAAAACAAGAAAGAAAGAAAGAAAGAGAGAGAGCGAGAAAGAAAGGAAGAAAGAAGTGTAAAAATTCATGGACTACCACTATGGTATAGTACATTGAAAGGGAATATAATTTCCAATTATTTTATTGGGGGCTTGTACAGCTCTTATAACATTCAATACATAATTTGTATCAAACATATTTGTACACATATTACCATTTTCATTTAGAAATATTTTCCACTTGAGGCCTTGGTATAAGCTCCTCCTTCTCCCTCCTTTTTTTAATGAACCATTTTATTGGGAGCTTATACAACCCTCATCACAATGCATACATACATCATTGTATGCAGGCCACATTTACACACTTACTGCCATCATTACTCTCAAAACATCCTTCCTCCATGCAGGCCCCCAGTATCAGTTCCCTATATTTCTCTTCCTCCCCCCCCTTCCTTCATGAACACTTAGTAATTTACAAATTGTCATTATTTTCATATTGTACACTGTCCATTGTGTCCCAACACTGACTTCCTATTGCCCGTGTCCCAGAGAGGAGGCTACATGTAGATCCCTGAAGTTGGTTCTCCCTTTCTATTCTACCATCCCTCCACCCTTCTGGTACTGCCACTCCTATTACTAGTCTTGAGGGATCATCTATCCTAAATTTCCCATGTTTCCAACTTCACTGTACATCTCCTGGTCTAGCTGGATTTATATGGTAGAATAGGGGTCATGATAGTGGGTGGGAGGCAGTATTTGGGATCTAGAGGAAGGTTGCATATTTCATTGTTACTACCCTGTATCTTAACTGGCTCATTTCCTCCTTGTAACCTCTCTGCAAAAGTATGCCGCTTCACCTATTGATGGACTTTGGATCCCCAATCTGTACTCCCCCTCATTGATGATGATATAATCGTAGCTCTTTGATGCCTGACACCGGATCCCTTTACCACCTCGTACCACACAGGCTGGTGTGCTTCTTCTGTGTAGGCTTTGTTGCTTCTGAGCTGAATGGCCAGTTTTTCACTCAAGCCTTTAAGACCCCAGATGCTATATCTTTTGCTAGCCAGGCACCATCATCTTTCTTCACCACATTAGTTTATGCAAACATTTGTGAAAGGGAATATTTTATTTATGTCCAAAGGAACATGTCAAGTTCCAGATTCAAATAGAAGGCTATCAATTATAACTTAGTATACATGTATGTACAAAGAAACCCAGTTAATACCATTACTACTAAAATGTATGTACCACCCAGTTAAGCCAAAGTTGAAGAAATATAAAATTCTCACAATTTTAAAATAATCAATTTGGTTAAAATATTATCATTGTAAAATAATAATTTCCTTAATTGGAAAAGAAAATTCAAAACAATAAAGATCATGAGTTAGAATGTATAGTCTTGGTGATAAGAATAATGTCAAGGATTTCATATTAGAATTCTACAAGTCCAGTGACTTTTTTATGGAAAAATCTTATCTTTAAAGGCAAAGATAACAAATATGCACTTTAACCTCACTGGACATTTGCACAATAATTAAAGTGGAAAATTTCAGTGAAGAGGCCCAGTATTGTCAGTTGAGGACTGAGAAACTATGTTGGCTCTACAAATTCAAATTGAAGCTGAAAAATTTCAGAGCAAATCCAAGAGTTCAAATATGACTTTGAAATATGAATTTGCAGGCATCATATAAATAATAGATTTGATGATTTGAAAACTAGTACTGAAGATCATAATAGTTGTGGAATTCTGTGAAAGTTAGGTTTTATGTCAAATCAGTGGAATAGGAGTCTCCTATGATGTGGCATAACATAGTATTGTCAACTCCATGATGAAATCTTCAGTGAAAGAACCATGCTGTTGTGGGGAGAATAGGCATCCTTAAAGTAGGCACAGACTTGCTGTGATTGAAGAAGGTTTCATTCAGGATGTGAATTGTATGCATTGACCATGGACTTTTGTTAGAATTGGATTCAGCATCTGATTTTTCAAGCTCCTATGACATTGTCTACTGATCCTAGGAGCTTCAGCTGCCAACCGTGGATTCACTCCACCATTCTGAAATTCCTTCATCTCTGCATCCAGCAGTCTGTGGCCCTCCTACTTCATCTCTCTGCCTTCTGTTCATCAGTTCCTGCAACTACAGCAGTCAGTAGAAGACTTCAGCTGACATCTGACCTCTATACGTGAACCAGATTGGATTTTGGACTTACCCACTTCTCCAACTAGGTGAGCCATTTCTTGATACACACATATGTTATATATATATATGCATACATACACATATACATATACATACACACATATATAAACACACATATACAAACATCACTGGTTTTCCTTCTTTTGAGAACCCAACCTTACACAAATATCAACAAAAAATATTACACAGGAAGAAAACAAAGAATTATTTTTTTTAAAAAAAGACAAAAAAGATCAAAATGG
Source organism: Nesogale talazaci (assembly GCA_004026705.1). Classification (NCBI taxonomy): domain Eukaryota; kingdom Metazoa; phylum Chordata; class Mammalia; order Afrosoricida; family Tenrecidae; genus Nesogale; species Nesogale talazaci. The sequence goes on from PVJH01006033.1 coordinate 53,097, forward strand.
AAATTAGAAGATATCTGAAACTTGCTCTTGATTGAAAACTAGCTAAAATAAATAGATTGAAAATGAAGATGGGACAATAGCTGAAGAGAAGATTTTAAAATCTCAAGACTAGGTAAAATATTGCAATGAACTATGCAGTGACCTGAGGCTAGAAAGCCACACAAAATAATGCAGATAGCAGTTGTCAAGTAAAATGAGTTGAAGAGGAAAGTCAAATGTCATGGTGCTATAATGAAATATTGTTTGGATAAATTGCACAGAAAGCATTAAAAAGACTGAAGGAATACACAGAGTCATTATATTAAAAAGAATTGTTTAACATTCAAACACATAGTTATGATGTGTAGCATGTGATCAAAAACTTCTGATACTGTTAGAACATGTGAAAGGCATGCTGACTATATTGGTGAAAAACAGACCACAGGGAGGGATGAAACACCAACTGAGATGCTTCACCCATGACCTGCATTACTAGAAGTACAAACTAGTCTTTGTAATGAAATCTGAAAGGCAGCAGCCAGGCTAATCAATTGAAAGATAACTTCATTCACATATATTAGAAAGGTGATCAAATGTAAAGAAGAAAATTGTCATTAATATCACATACTAGCATAATTTGCTGAGGTTAATTTAAAACCTGCTGCAGTCATCCATGAAGAGGGAACTGCCAGCACCTCAAATCTGATTTAGAAGATAACATGTAACAAGGACATGGTTTTTGATATCAGTGGAACCTTGACCAAAATCAGAGAATACCAGAGATTAGTTTTCTCTTGTATTTTATTGACAATGCAATGCTACCTGGTTGTGTGGCTCATAACAAATTATAGACAACATTACAAGGAAAGGAAAGTACAGAACACTTAACTGTGCTATTTCATAATTCATTTTTATAAAAGTCATTTAAACAGAACAAGATTGGCATTGTATGGTTTAAATTTGAAAAAAGAGGATGACAGATTTGAATTATTATTCTTTCATTTTACTTTTTCAATCAATCTGAGAAGTTGGACAATATAAAAAAAACATCTAATCAGAATTAGAAGAAGACTCATTAGGAAACTTAGTATGCAGGTAACATTTCTATTTTCCAAAAGTGAATGCAACTTGGAGAACTTAATTATATGGGTAAAAGCCTTCAGTATAAATAACACTTGAATACAATGAAAGGAATATCTTTGCAATGGACAAAAAAAACATTATGATAAATGAAGAAGAAATTGAATTTCTTGACAAGGATTTAATTATTTTTGTTTTTAAATGTTTTATTGGTATATAATTCACATATAATACAATTTAATAATTTGATCATGTTAAGAAAACTTGTGCAAACATCACAGCCATCAATTTCAGAACACTCTTCTTTTTCCTACTTGTTGTAAGCTGCCCATTTCCTCCCAACCTCCTTAGCCATGGCCTTCGATAACTATCAATCCAGTTATTGTCTCTGTAGTTTTATGTGTCATGGATTTCCTATACAGAAAAATCATATAAAGCAAAAAGTAACACACACACACACACACACACACACACACACAAGAAAACAGTGAAAATTATGACAGAGAAAGTAAATAAATCCAAATTTTAAAACAGCAGAAAATAATAAAAAGTTGGAACAACTTTAAAACACCAAAAGGGAGATCAAATAAAAGTGTTACATTTTTCCTAATTCCATTTGCCATAAAATCAACTTTACATACTCTGTCTGACAGCCAGGCTGTCCTAATGCTTGGACAACAATAAGAGGGTATTTGCTGTTTTAATTAACATGGGGATCTTGCAAATGGATTTTAGGCTTCCATTGTCATGTATAACTTTCTGCAAACAGAAGCATTCAAGCTCTGATACTATTCCCTTCTCCAAATTTGGATTTTATTACTTGCAATCCTTATCTCACAGAGGCTTTTGCAATGCAGATTTGGTTGATGTCTCACTTCAAAAGCTCCTTGTTCTAAGACAAGACTAAGATTTCATATTCTATTGTTTCTGATAGCTGGGCACTATCTGATTTCTTTACCATGCTTTGTCATAATACTAAGTAGGACTATGTTAAAAGAATTAACGGTTCTTAAATTTGTGTTATAATTTGTGTTATAATTTAGTGGGAGGAAAAATCCCATCCATATATAGTTTATCTGTGCCTCTGGCTCACTTTATTGATATTACTATCATTTTTAATAGTGAAAATTATAAATCATCCCACCATGGGGCATAAAGTAATTCCATTGTAAATAGTAATAATTTATCCAATGGTATAGAATTATTTTTTATTTAATCATGTTATTAGGGCTCATACATCATTTTTCATCATACATAGTTCATACATTTTACCAATGGTATAGAATTTAAAACACTCTTGATAAAAGAAAATTACAGAGACATTATTCAACAATTCAGAGGGCAATATATAAATTTTTGACTGTACAAACAAAACACTTAAGTGCATGGACATTAGATCCATGGAAAATGAAGGTTGGAGATAGACCCAAACTTTCAAAAACACTTATTTGCAAAGGCAAAAACATGCTTGCCACACTAGCACATTTCATTAAAAAGCAAAGAGAATGCAAATACTTTATAAATGGTAGTCATGGGCCACCACCATTCATTAGACATTTTAATTAACCACAGTCCAGTGACCACCAATTCCATAATATTTGCATAGTAGCTACCAACATCTCACATTAACACATTTAAACCTTTAGTCCAAGAGAATATGTTCCTTAAATCTACTACAGGAGAGTTGAAGATCTCAAATCCCAGTTCGCTTAGTGGAAATTTCAAAGGAATCCTTCTGTTGTGGCCTAAGAAGCATATTATTCACCTTGAAAAGATAGCCTTGAAAAATAAAAGTATGGCCTTGAAATGGAAATGAGTGCTAATACACCCAGGGGCAAGAGAATAACAAGTGATCTAAAATCAATGATAAGGAGTGGGGAGGAGGCTTGGTGGGACTTCATGAAGGGGAACATACACAAGAATTACTGAGACCCAAATGAAAGCTTAACATGATAGTGTGACAAGAGGAAAGTAAAAGGAAATAGAGGCAAAGGGAATTTATCGAGATTTAAATACAGGCATGTACATACGTAAATATATTTATATTTGATGATGGGGAAAGAAATATATGTACCTATAATTATAGGTTTACTATTAAGGTAACATATTAACATTGGGCCTCTACTCAAGAACTCTCTCAATGAAAGAATAATTTGATCTATTAACCTGGCATTCCATGAAGCTCACCTTCCTGACAAAATCACTGAAGAAAAAATGGGTGCATAAGTAAACATGGTGAAGAAAGCAGATGGTGCCTCGTTATCAAAAGATGCAGCATTTGAAGTCTTAAAGGTTTGAAGATAAACAAGAGGCCATCTAGTTGAGAAGCAACAAAGCCCATGTGAAAGAGGCATACCACCATTTGTGATCACAAGGTCTCAATTGGATTAAATATCAAGCATCAAGGACCCTGAACAAAAAGTCATATAGTGAATGAAGGAGAGTATGGAGTGGAGACCCAAAGCCTCTCTGTAGGCAAATAGACATCTCCTTACCAAAAGTTTGGAGGGAGGAGACAAGTCAGTCACAGTGCAGTATAACACTGATGAAACACAACTTGCCTTTAGTTTTGTTTGTTTGTTGTTTTTTGGGGGGCATCACTGCCCTCAGGTGGTGGGAGTAGGAGGCCCAGCCTTTGGTCCATGGAGCTGGAATCAAACCTCCATCCCAGTGGGCCGCAGTCCCGCACACAACCACTACGCCACTGGGGCTCAGCCCGATCCATTAGTTTTTTTAATATTGTCCTCCCCCCACTTACATTACCCCAATTCTACCTTACCAATCTGGCTAGACCAGAGCATGTACAGGGGTACAGATAAGCGCTGGAAACACAGGAAATCCGGGTCAGAAAAGTCCCTCCTGATGAATATTGAGAGTAGCCATACCAGGAGGGGGAAGGGAAGATGGGAGGAGTTAGGGGGAACCAATCACAAGGATCTACATACAACCTCCTCCCAGGAGTGTGGACAACAAAAAAAGTGAGTGAAGAGTGATATGGGTTAGTGTAAGGCATGAAAAAATAATAATGATGTATAAATTATTAAGGGTTCTTGAGAGATGGTGGGCAGGAGAAGAGGGTGTGGCAGTCACTTATCTGGTGCCAATTTGATTAAGAATGTAGAGGGGGAGTCTAGCCTGTAAATCTCAAGATAACCAATGATACCTCTGTGTGGGCATGGCCTTCTCTGAAAATTCTGGAAAATTTTGTGATCTTTTCCCCCCATGGAGTTGAGAGACCAGAGACTCCGTTTTTTGGTATCTGTCTACTAACAAGACAAGATGGTGGCATGCTGATAGATCCTGAGTCCTGGAACCTGGAGAAACTGGAGGAGAAGCCATATGGGTTTTCCCTGATGGAACCAGATCTCTGGGACCAGAGAAGTCACAGAGAGACCCCTGCCAGTGCTGAGATGCTTCTACCTCCAATGGATACTGCTGATGGGCCCTGAGCTCTGGAAACGAGTAACAATGAGGAGAGCCCTGGAAGCACCAGGATGCTTCCGCCGCCACTGGATACACAAAACTCTGCACCCACTGGACTGTGATTGCCTTGGTATCATAGGACGTGCCTAGTGAGTCAGAAGGAGACTTTATAGACTGATATTGGACATATGGGCTAACATCGGACTTAAGACTTTGGACTGGCCTGGGTTGGGATGCTTTCTCAATGTTCCATTCCTCTTGTATATAAACCTTTCCCTTATATCCATAAGCATGTTTATGAATTTGTTTCTCTAGACTACCTGAACTAACACAGGGGGAGCTTAGAAGCTGGTACCAAGGGCTCAAGTAGAAATAAAACTTTTTGAAAATGATGATGGCAACAAATGCACAAAAGTACTTGACACAGTGGATGGATGGATGGATTATGATGAGTTGTATGAGCACCCAATAAAATGATTTTTAAAATAATAAAAAAGAAAAGACAGTCTAAAGTGCCAGCATATGGTCAGGGTCATTAAGAATTGGAGAGAAACTATGTCAGAAATGTCTAAGTAAGAACATAATACCAGATATATTCTCCCCTAGGACTCTACAGGATGGGTTCTATAGGTGCTGTAGGTTGTTAAGCATTTTCCTCAAATGACATGTTGTCCCAGATGGTTCTTGGGTCAACTATCAACACATGAGAAGGCACCAGCAAGAAACTAAGCTGTCTATTGCACCAAAAAATGATTTTTAAGTATAATAAAGTAAATATATCATGGTGGTGATTCTGGTGTGGCTGCATAGTTCAGTGTATTTTCTATCCCTTAACATGCTTAAATAATGAAAAAGAAAGATTGAAGAAAAACTTCTGCTTTTAAAATGTGGTGTTGACAAATAACACTGGCTATATCAAGGACTTCCAGAAGAACTAGTCTGTTTGGGGGAAAAATAGAACCAGAATGTTCTTCAGAAATTAGAATCTTGTGGTTTTTTAAATGCCATTGAGTCAGTTCTGGCTCATGTACCCTTATGTATAACAGAAAGAAACACTGCCCTGTCCTAAACAATATTGCATCTGAGCCTACTGATGCAGCCACTGTGTCCATCCATATCATCAAGGGTATTCCTCTTTTTCACTGTCCCTCTATTTTATAAAGCATCACTTCCCCCTCCAGGGTCTTGTCTCACCTGACAATATGTTCAAAATATGTAAAGTCAAGTCTTGTCGTCCTTGCCTCTAAGGAACCTGACTTCTTCCAACACACATAGGCTTGTTCTTTTGTCAGTCCGTGGCACAATCCATGTTCTTTGCCAGCACAATGATTCAAATGTATCTATTCTTCTCTCTTCTTCCTTATTCAATCTCAAAATTTTACATGTGTCTGAGTCAATTGAAAATACTATGGATAGTATCAGGTGTACCTTATTACCATACTTGGTTTTTGGCACTTTGAAGAAGTCTTGTTTGGCAGATTCACTCAGTGTAATGCATCATTTGATATCTTGACTTCTGTTTCCATGGGCATTCATTGTGGATCCAAACAAAAAAAAATTCTTGATAAATTGAATCTTTCAGGGCTGAGCCCCGGGGGCATAAGTTGAGTGCACCCTGCGGACTTGGCAGGTTTGGCGGTTCAAATCCAGCAGTGGCTCTCAGTGCTCCCCCAACCACCAGAGGGCAGTGATGCTCCCCCCCAAAATTGGATCCTTCCTCCATTCATCATGATGTTTTCTATTGAACCAAATGTGAGGATTTTAGCTTAATTTACTTTAACTAAATTAGTTTACAGAAGTCTGTGATTTTGATCTTCATCAGCATGTGCTGCAAGTACTCAATGTCTTTAACATTATCCATTGCTGTAAAAGGATAGCTTCAACTCTGAGTCTCAACAAACAATGGATAACCATAAAAAGAATGGCATCCCAGAACCATATACAGTAGAATCGCGGTGCTCGAATGCATCAGTACTAGATATAATCAGATTCCGACATGAAATGTCAAGAAAATTTTGCATCAGAGTTGGAACAAAACATTAGAATCTGACCCACTGCATGTGATTTTTGTAAACAAAATCAACTCCTGTTTCGGTCACTTGGCATTAGTAGAGTCTTTAGACACGTTATTTAAACCCTTTACAACTGTGTTCCAAGGGTTTGGCTATAATTTTCCTAGTGTTTGTGGCTTTTTGTATTGTTTTTAGATAAAAAAAAGAAATGGATCCTAAGAGAGAGTTTTGGTTTTTTTTTTTATAAATTAATCATCATGATAAGGAACTGGTTAACCATGTTATGGATATTGTTGGTGATAACTTAGTTAACTATTTTTTTTAAAAGTTAAGGAAATGTCAATAGCAGATCACCTTAGACAGATTTTTTTGTTTTGCTTTTTTAAGAGAAAGCCATCTAATTTCTAGTGATAAAAAGCAAAGAAGGAGAGGGTGGGGAAACTCCTTAAAAGCAGCTACCAGTTGATTTTATGGAAAGGGATTCCCCTTCCAAACAATTGCTCTCTCTCTCCATGCTTCATCTCCACCTTCATGTCCACAGATCTAGATCCTCATCAATCTCAAGGCAGGGGTGATAGTATAGTTGTTAAAAAACCTTTTTAATGTTATGTTTCTTGTTTAAATTGCATTATTTAACTCTGAATTTATCTATTTTGGAATGTCTGCGTAATGTTTTGTGAAAAAAAAACACATGGTTAGAGCAAAAACATGGTAATTGAGAACAGATTAATTCATTTTCAGTTATTTCTTATGGGAAAATTGTTTGTGAACTCAGTTGCATCACATCTTGAGGCTCCTTCTAGAATTGGTTATTGTTGAAGTCTGGGGTTCTACTATATTGTACTCATGTGGAAACTTTACATGAATCAAGAGGCATCTATGTAAGAACACAAGGGAATAGTGTACATCACTTTGGTGAAGGGCACCTCACATCAACTAGGGTCAAATAGTCAAGGGAGAGGACAGTGATGTTGTATACTAGGGGTCTGCTAGGTAAATCTATGATAAGCTCCTGGGCCAGTAGACAGCCCTATAAGAATGATGAGGGATATGAATGGGAAAAGGAAGTAAGAAGAGGGAACAAGGTGCAAACGCTGATGGAAAACACAATGCTTGTCTGTTGGTAGGAAAAGAGGGAGGACCGACTTTTAGTTGGTATTAAAAATGACTGAAAATGTTTTGGGGGACCCAAGGGTGGGATTAGGAGGGATGTCTTTGGTGGTTTGTACCAAAAGGTTGCATCCTGGTGACCCAAGCCAAGTGCCCTGGAAGGCTGGGGTACTGAATTCTGGATCTTCAAGGCACACAGCACGCTACAGAAACTGCATCAGTGAGATCCAATGTGGAAACTCCACTGGGGAAACTGGACTCTACCTCAGACACACTTGTGACCAGAGAACCTAAGTCAGAAAACGCATGATGTCTGAGGAAGCAGAAGAGAGTTGTACCAAGGTTGTTTAACTGTTAGTAGGGGGACAAATATGGTCTTGCTGCATTAATGTCCTGTATGTGGTAGTAAAATATGCTTTATTCCTGACAACCTGTGACGGATATCCTCAGTGGTTATTTTTGCAAATGTCCCTGAAAATTAACCCCCACTGTGTGTACAACTAGCTTCCAGACATGAAAGGATTGATTCTGTGTAAGTAAATAATGCAGGTACTGTGATAAGGAGTTAGCTTACATTGGTCTAATATCCCCCTCTCTACAGGACTTTAAAAAATTAGTAACAGGGCCAATTAAAGACAATTTTAACAGAAAAGTGTTATGTCTCAGGGAGATGATCACTAAGACTCACTACCATAAATTAACAAGGAGCTTTTGAAAGGGAATCAAAGGCAGATACTAGAAGCAAATAAACCTAGATCCAGGAATGGGTTTGGGACTCCCACTACATCCTAGCTCCAATATAAGAACAATTGCTTCTTATATCATGGATATGGATGACAGTGGAGGCAAGATATATTTGTGAGATCTACGTAGGAAATGAGCCTCTGGTGATCTCCCTCCATCCATACTGGAAGGGTGAGAGGAAAGTGGTTGCCAACCATAGGTGAGAAGGCTATAGAATATCAAAAAGATAAACTGGATTTGAATGGTTGAAACCTTGTCAGTCGATCTCCCTCTGACACATGTCATTTTAAAAAGGTATTTGCTGGTTACATAACGGAGAATATTGAAGAGATGATTATGAGATCAAAATGATGAACCTTACCGAATTAGTTAAAACCTTGGCAGTTGATCTCCCTCATACACATGGTGCAAGGTATGCTTTTTCTTTCTTTTGTTCCCCCCCCCCTCCGTTCATATTATGACTTAGTTCTGATGTGTCTTTTCAATTGGGCTTGCTCTCTTGAATTTTTGCTATATATTTTTAAGTTTATGAAACCCAGGACCAATGGACCAACTGGGACAGCAACTTGCTGAGAGTGGGGGAGATGGAGGTAAAGGTGAGATGATATCAAGAAGCTCAATAAGAAAGCAAATATTTCGAGGCAGATTGTCATACTAATTTTACAACAGTGTTTGATGTAATTGAGCTATGGTATGATGATATATGTAAAACTCCCAACAGGACAATTACAAACTGTGCTAGTCCATTTTAATAGTTTAGCTTGCCTCCATCTCTCTCCACTTCTTTTGACATTATGTGCCATTTTTATGCTTAGTAGAACTTGCTGCAGATTTCTGTGTTTTTAAAATAACGCGTTTCTGTACATAACAGCGGAGCACTGCATACCCACTTTAACTGAAGTTGCCTGCTGTGAGAGTTACATAATCTATTGTCAATTTGAGACTTAGAGTGAGGAGGTGGAGTTTAGCTTGTCAATCAGGTCAAAGCTTGATGACCGCAATTGGAGGCACTAAGGAGATAAATAGCTTATTGGAGGCAGGACACAGGCACACTCTGCAAGACATTACTGATGAGCCACATGGAGAGAGGCGGATGAAGCCAGAGCCCTGGCGCTCAGGAGCTCACATGTGAGTTGAGGAACTCCCTGAGTGAGTCACAGTGCTCAATCCAGCACGGACATGCTTCCACCACCACTGGACACACAAGATTTTCCCTCCACTGGCTAGTGATCTTCCTGCATCCAGCATCATTGCATGTATTGTGTGAGTCTGAAGGGAAATAGACTGGTCCTGGAACTATGGGCTAACATTAGACTTATGGACTTGATCTGTACTGAACTAGGATGTTTTCTTAATGTGAAATTGCTCTTTGATATACACATCAGTGTCTATTAATTTGTTTTTCTAGCCTACCCAGACTAACACAGTTGCTATCATTTATACCCACAGAGTGCTGCATCTTTTTCTCCCAATCTTCAGTTTTTTTTTTCTTCTTGGTATTCCTATCCCCCAATTTTTTACTCTCTCTCTCTCTCTCTCTCTCTCTCTCTCTCTCTCTCTCTCTCTCTCTCTCTTTCTCCCTATATTGTCCTAGTATCTGGAAGTTAGCCATACCCAGGGCACTAGCCACCCACCCACTGGTAAGTGCTGTCACATACTCTAGCACCAATAGCTAGACAATGGATGATGCATTCAGCTTTCAGGCTGGCCTCATCTATTATTTATGGCCAGCAATCTGAGTAAGAAATACTCTCACCTTCTTACAGAAACAGTTGATGAGTCCCTAAGTCCTGCCAATGTAGCAAAAGGGTAACAATACCACTTCATTTCCAAAATATATTAAAATAGAGTAAAAGCCAGGGTTATATAAACCAACATACATATTAATACAATAACACCACAAAGTGTCAAGATGGAATTTAAAATCTCTCCCTCTCTTTACAAACACATCAACAAAAAAGGACAGCATGCCTCTGCTATATTACCACAACAGAGGGGACAAACCTCCCATGTGAATAAATTATCTGATAAGGAATTAAAAGTGTTACTTAGGCTCATTCAGCAGTGAGAGAAAGGGATTAAGGCCCAAGTAAAAAAGAAAACAAACCACAGATAAGATTTTAAAAGACTTTAGTAAAACAGCAAAAAAAAAAAAAAGAGAGAGAACAAATTGATAAACTAAATGAGAAAAGGAAAACTCAATGAGAAATTATAAACCATAGGAAAACAGAAACTAGGAATCCTGAAAATTAAAACTGAAATTTCAGATATAAAGATAGCATTGGAGCTGAGCCCTGGTGGCATAGTGGTTGTGTGTGGGACTCAGGCCCACAGGGGTGATGGTTCAAATCCAGCAACATCTATCCAGAAGCAAGGCTGGGCTTTCTTCTCCCACCAGGGCAATGATGTGCGGGGGGGTGGGGGGGGGGGAAGAAAGAAAAAAAAAAAGAAAAGCATTGGAAGGGCAAATAAGTAGACTTGAATGAATGAGAGACAGAAGTAGCAAGATTGAAGGCAAGCTTTAATTTGCTAAGGAACAAGGAGGAACAACAACAAAAACAAAAAGTGGAGAATGTCTAAGAAAATATCATGAGCAGTAAATATGTGTGATTGTAATACCAGAACAGGAAAAGATCGAAGAAAAAAAAACGGAAAACAGGTACCGAGGGTAACATTCCCATTATAAATGAGAGAGAATGGACAGGAGGAACGCCAATGGGCTGAAGGAAGTCAATAATTGAACAGAACAATTTGTATTACCTCTCAAGTCTTGAAATAGTCCTCACTTTGGGATTAGCTACACAATGACTTTATCCTCCAGGCTCTGTGTTGGCCTGTTCTCTAGAATCTGAATGAAAAGCCCTGGGCTCAGGGCTTCCGCTCTGCTAAGGCACAGATGGCAACTCTGTCCTTTCACATTGGACATCCCTATTTCTCAGCTCTCCTGAGCAGTGGCCCTGTCCCCTCAGCCCAGACAGCCTCTGCTCTTCCTCCTCTTTCACATTTGAGATGTCAGGTCCTGTCCTTTACCTTTAGGCAGCAGATCTGAGTTCAGCCTCTGGAATGAACTGAAATGGTGAAGATCGGAATCTTACGAGGCTTTAGCCCCATCCTTAGAAACCTCCAAAGTCATTAATCCACATTTGATGATCTCAGTAATCATGAATATGCCCTTGGTTTCCTCTTCCCTTTATCTCTGTGTCTTCTGCTTTCTAATTCCTTAGTCTCTGGAAGAGGCCAGTTTAGCCTCTGCCCTCTTGAGCCAACATTATACATTATTCAGGTCTCTTTCTGTCAAGAAGACAGAATTAAAATGTTAAAAGACAGGTGCTTTCATTTCTCCCTTGGGGAGTCAGCATCCAAGTCTGAGGGCAAATGCTTGAAGGAAACCCCATTCACCAAGTAACCTCCTGCCTGGAGGCAGCCATCTTTCTTGCTCTGTAGGTTGTCTTCCATGGTAGATCATGGTAGATGTGGCAGTCATGTGCTGTGTTAATTTTATGATTGAAATGTAGGGGTGGAGTCTAGCTGTTAATCTGGAGATAGTAGCTGATGAGACCTCTATGTAGGCATGGCTTTCTCCTGAGACTTCTGGGAAATCTCACGATATTTCCCTCATGAAGATGAGAACCTATCTTCCCCAGTTGTTGGGAGTTAATCTCAGAGGCGATGAGTCATGGAAAAGACAGGATGGCGGCATCAGGGGGCTGGGGCAGCCGGAGGAGGGACCACATGGCCTTGCCCTGATGGAGCAGGACCTCTGGAGCTGGAGCGGCATGCTGTTGATGGACCCTGAGCCCTGGAAGGGAGGAGCCATGGGGAGATCTCTGCCCGTGCCAGAATTCTTCACTGATCTATGACTTTGTGCTTCGGAAAGAGACTTTGTAGACTGATTGCAGGCATATGGGTTAATATCGGACTCATGACTTTGTACTGGACTGGATTGGGATGCCTGCTCAGTGTCACATTCCTTTTGTATATAAACCTTTTCCTTATATCCATATGCGTGTCTATTAAATTTGTTCCTCTAGTCTACCTGCACTGACACAGAAGGTCAGGATTCATAATACATAGGATAATTGCATCGAATCACAAAATGGAGAACTGTTCCAAAATACTAAGAATCATACACTTGCAAAGGTGACATGTAGGTTGGGAGGGCATAAGCTATTCCATAACAAAAGAAGTAATAAAATTGACAAATCACTGGTATATTTAATAAAAAACAAGTAGAAGGCAAAATATTAATAACATGAATAAAACAGGAAAGGTCTCACAGACAGCTTCTATCAGGAAGAGAGCTCAAACAAAATCTACTCCCATTATTGTTCATAGAAAATAATTCTGAACTCGTTCTCCCTAACTGGGTGATGCAATAGTATTTGTGATAATCACATATTCCTTTGAAAGTTCAACAATGAGTAAGGAAGACTGGAGAAGAATTGATACCTTTGAATTAAGGTCTTAATGAAGAATACTGAATATGCTACAGAGTGTGGAAAATATCAACAAGTCAATCTTAGAAGTACAAAGAGAATGTTCCTCCAAAGACTGGATCATAGCACTTTGGACATGTCATTAGGAAGGACAATTCAGTAGAAATGGATTTCACGTTTGGGATAGTATAGGCGAAGAAAGAAAGACGAAAGAAAATCTCAAAGAGATGGGCCAATACTGTAGTCCCAGCAATTGAGTCAAACATATGTGTGCTCTTGAAGGAATTGCCGGATGGGACAGTATTTTATTTCCTGATAAATTTTGTTACATACGTGGTAGTCTTTATTCCCTGCTGATTCAATGCCATCTAACAAGGAAACAGCACACCTCATTTGTTTTAATTACCTGAGAGTATTTTATGCATCTTAAATGTAGCTTAATTATACAAAACACATATTTTGCATATAATTTCTAAAACAAATAAATGTCTACAGTAATAAATAAAGAAATTATGGTTAATATTAACAGTTTCTATTTGTTTTTGTCATTGAAAAGCTACTCGCTGATTCTTTTTGATTTCTTTCTTCCCAATATCATTTTTATAGCTATTATAATTTTGTTCTTCTGGAACATTAATAGTATGCTGCCGTATTTGATGTTAAAATTGGCAAGATTTTGTTTTATTTAGAAGACTTTCACGACTCTGGGGCATAGAATACGTTCTTTGATATTCTAAGAAAGAGGTGTAAGATAATTCTATGAAAAAACAGAGGGAAGATACTTGACAAGAGGTTCTGAAATGTGACTTTAGAATCATTTAAATGCTTTATTCGTTCTTACTTGCCTTCCCAGTCTATTGTCTCTGTTCCCACTTTTACAGTTGTTGTTGTACTTGAATGATGAGCCCAAAGTATGAAAAGCTGTTGTTTTCAACCTTTATTAATGTTTCTGAAATCATCGCCCTGTTTGCCTGCTGACAACCTGCCAAAATCACCCTCTGGTGAATTGTAAAAAGATTTGGGGAGCAGTCATGGGACCTACAGTGTGTTGCAGATAATTAGCAGATCAGATCTTTGTCACAGCAGATATTTTGCTACCCACATGTCTCTATTTTTAAGCATTGTGTGTCACACAATGTGTATTCATTGTCTGTCTTAGAGCAAGGAGCACATCTCTACCTTGCATATAATACAGCTTATTTGAATGAAAAATTTCATTATTCTTTTGTCAATTTGTATTGTCATTAGTTAATCCATGAGATATACATTATTGATGAATAGCTAAAACCTCCTTTGGCTTTTAAATAGCTTTAGAAAGGCGAGAGATTGCCTATTTTGCTATCTGTTGGAGAAACACCCACCACAGTCTTTGATTTCTAATAAAATTAGAAAACAAAAATCTCAGATGAGCATATTTGTTTTGATGCTAATTACTTCTAGCTAACTCAATTGGCAAAAAAAGCAGGTCAATAGATTAATTCTCGAATTTAAAAAAAAATGGGAAGGCCTTCTACTGTAAAGTAAGAGGTGATAAATAGAAGGAAAGGTGAAAAAAAAAGTATCTGTAGGATTATGAAAATGTCAAGATTACTAGCAAGTTTTCACTGGAATAGACCTTAGAAGGTAGCAAATTATTATCTAGCTATGTTTCCTTCAAAGTGCCATGCTTGGGCACTGTTTTTCTTGTGTGTGTGTGTGTGTGTGTATATGTTGCTTTTAACAATTAGATGAAACCTTAAGTATGACAATAATCATGTTCTATCTGTTTCAGTATCAAAGGAAATACATCAGTTTACATAAGGTCAATTATGGTCTCTAGGTATGGAAGATAGTCATGATAAAACATGCTGGTTTTCCATAATCTAATGACTATAAATGAAATTTTTAAAACAAAAAATAGCACCAACGCAAGTATTGAAACCTGCCAAAATAAAGCAGAAATGGTTGTGTTCATTTGAATACCTAAGATGATCTATTTGGAGGAAAGTTTTACAATCTCCACATGTTAAATGGACTAAAATACAGCTTTTCCTACCTGATAAGGTTTTTATTCAGCCTTCATAAATCAATAGATTAGGTCTTCCTAAATGCTTTTGAAATCTTTGAGATGCTTACAAACATGTAAGACAATGCTGGTAGTAATCTACATATAGACACTGACATCTTTTTCCACAGTTCATTCATTTTTGTCAAATTATGTGCTAGGTACTAGAGAGACAATTACAAAAACAAAGCAACCCCCCCAACATTCTCATCCTTATTAATCTTATACTTTAGTGAGGCAAGATAAAAGTAATAGATATTAATAACATGTCAATTGGTTTCACTGCTTTTAAGTAAAACAAAAAGTTTGACTATTCATGAACACACACAAATGCACAGAAGGTTGTATTCTTAGCACAGATTCCATAGAAAATAGGTCCAGAGGTTAAAAACTTATATGCCAGCATTTCATTAGGGAGGTTCACTAGGAAGACGAAAAAAGGTGCAAATAAGCAGAATCACTCGTTTATCAGTAACTGAACAATTGTCAACATGAATTAAACTTCCACCAGGAAATGAATGCAGTCTTCACCTTCCCACATCTCCATTATAATCATCATTTTCCCTCTCTGACCCTAGCAACCTGAGTTAGCTCAGACTTTGTAAGTTAGAAGGACACTTGCTGTCTTCCAGAGCAACAGTTCCTAAGACTTTGTCTGGCTTTCTGCCCTTAAGAGCTGGATCCTCACATAGATTAGATGGATTCTCTCCTTCAGATGGACCGCCTCTTAGTCACCCCAAGCTAGTTCAGATTCCATAGTTGTCATAGTCAGACACTAGGCATACTTCTTCTCATTATCTTTATTGATACTTGGATGCTTCCAAAAGGCTCAAAGAATTCACCAAAAGCCATTGAGAGCATTCAGAAAAGAGACAGATGAAGGAATGAGGGATTCTGGCATGAGACTTCCATTGTTCTAGAGATAATACATAAGCTGGATCAACTTTTCTGGAAATATATTCTATTGATAAAGAATATCCAAATATATATACACACACACACATATACACACACAAACAACCTTGAAGTTTAGACCAATCAAGTCTTTGCTTTGATATATGTAAAAAAAATCAGTAAAATGGGGCTGAGCCCCGGTGGTGTAGTGGTTGAGTGCAGGACTGCGGCCCACTGGCTTGGTGGTTCAAATACAGCAGCAGCTCTCCAGGAGCAAGGTTGGGGCCCCCACTTCCACCAGAGGGCAACGATTCAAAAAAAATAAGTAAAATGTGTAAAATACCTTTGACCAAGAAACCTCATCTCTTCAGAATTATGATAAAGATATAATGATGCACAATTTTGTTCTAAAATTGTTCTCTCATATAATATGTATATTGAAAAGGAATGTTCGAGGATTAGTTGAAATAAATTCAATTACCACCATAATCTATAATGCATAATTATATTTTATAACTATAATTAGATATTACATAAAATTAAAAATATAGTTTATTCTAAATATTTAGGGGTTAATCATTTAAAAATATACAAGTGCATATATTTGAATAATATTTTGAAATATATTTTGCTATCTCTTTCCATTCTCCATAGCTATATTTGTACTCATATGCTTCTTCCACCAAGAAGACCAGAATATGAGATGTATATTTATTTTTTTAAGGAGAGAAAAATGAAAGTGTGTTACAAAAATGATTGATTCTTTAAGTTCAAAAATGAAGTCTCAAAATAGAATTTCCTAAGCAATTGATAACAAGGCAACCAAGCACCGCATCGTATATGTGGTATGTTAAAGCAAGGGGTCTAAGGAGAGAGATAGTGCTGTAAATTCCTTTGAGTTATTGGGAAGGAAGATCCTGGGTCCAACCACGAAGGATTGAGAACAGAGGAATCACAGAATAGGTATGCATATCTGATTGTGTATAATGAAATGATAATGTTCCGTAACATGCCAAATGAATTAGTTTGAGTGCTTCTCATGTTGAATTGTCATGATGTATTATGAACGAGGTGGTATATGATTTTTGCTATTTTGCAAATGAGAAAATCAGGGGGTTGAGTAACTTGTACAAAGCTGTTCTGAGATTCCATTATACAAGCTACTCGTTCCTATTTCATCTGGTTTTGTCCCAAATATTTTCCTAATAGAAATGGGAGACTAAGTCATGCATTTGCAATCTTGTGGCAGAAGAGTAATCAGAATCAGAAGTCAGGAGAAACAATATCGATGCATCCATACAGACTTCTGAGGATTACCTCACACTGGCTTCTGCTTTAGTGGCTTTGAATCCCAATGGAGTGGGTGACAGGGTTACAGCAATCAGTTTCTCTGGAAGAAGCTCTAAATGGAAACTCACTAAAAGAATTACCCATCTCCCCTCCTAAAAAAACAAGAAGGAAAGCCTGCCTCTGACATATGTATATCGAATGTTGTTAGCAAGCCCTGCTCCAAACCTTGTCCTCTGTCCTTCTTCATGTAGTCCAGCTCCTAAGTATTTGCTCAGCATACACATTGAAAAATAGGATAAAAGTATTTCACTCCAACACACACCTTTATTTTGTTTTATTTTTGATATTACCTCTTTACATTACTTTTTACAGAGTGTGAATGTTAAGTACACATTATACATGTATAATTTACAATCTCACAATATTTGCAATGAATTCAGTGAAATTATTTTTTAACTGTACTATTAATTGGGATTGACTACAAATATCATATAATTCCATAGTTCAGTCAAATCAAGCGGAACTGCACAATTGCTAATTCAATCATTTTCCAAACATTCTTTTTTATGGAATCTTTGGCATTATCTTGCTTTTACCCACTCCACCCCACCACTGCACACCCCCCCCACCCACACACCCTTGTTCTACTTGTCATCCATTTAGGTTCCTCTGTTGGGTTTCATATTCTGAAAACAGAAGAATACATAACGCAGTTTCAAGATGGTGACCCCAAAGACATAACCACTCGGAGATAAGCTCTAATATGAATAATGCAAAATAAAACAAAACTACCGAAAATATTGAAACTTATGTTAGGTCCAGCATGCACCAGAGAGGGGATCGACTGACAGATTTTTAGCTGTTTAAGTCAGGTTGATCCCTTTGTTCTAGACTCATCTCCATGTAGTTACCACTTTCAATTATACACAGAAAGAGATCACCAGAGGCATATTTCCTATGCATTTACACAAATGTGTCTTGGCCTCCCACTTTCACCCATAGCCTTCTGCAAACCATCTTCTCAAAATTTAAGCTCTGTTGCTAATCTTTCCTTCAACTTTGCATTATATTATTTAAGATTCTGTGGTGACTGATGATGAAGTGTTTCTTCCATGTGGACTTAGTTCACATGTCACTTGCTTTGAGACAAGCCCTTAAGAGCCTAGAGGCTATTTAATCTGCTAGTTGGACACCATCTAATTTCCTCACCACATTTTGCTGTAGCACCCATATTGTCTGTGTTCCTTTCTTCAGGGTGACTACAGAGCAAAGGCAAAATGTAAGAAATAATTCTCTTCTGTTGGAGATAAAATTTACTGAGAGCCCAAAGTTCTTCATATGTTTTGATTTGATTTCTTTTTGTTTTTAATCTGCACGAGATTCCCTTTGAAAACCTCCTTGTCAATGACTGATAGTAATATTGGTCATCTTCCGGGGCATGATGATCTTTGATTAATATTATCTTTGATTAGCCCATGGGTCTATCTTTCTACAGCCCTCTTGAGAGAATATTTGGCAAATCACTAATGAAGAAAACAAAAGGTGATCTAAAATACATGAAAGAAAGAAAAGATCAAAATGGGTGTCATAAGAGACTCTGAAACATGCTATTCATCATAGAGTAACTATGGGAAAAGTAAGAAAGGATGAAGTCAAGGTGTTGAAGGGAAATTTCAAAGAGCAACTTGAGATGACAAAGTCTAGTATTGTAAAATGTTCAAGGACCTACCATTAGAAAACCAAAAGGGAAAACCATGCTCAGCATATCTGAAACTGAGAGAACTCAAGACAAACTTCAAACCTCAATTTGCAATTTTGAAGAATTCTAGATGCAAAATGGTGAATAATGTAGGAAGTGCCAAGGGAAGGTCGGAAGAATACACGGAAATTCTGTACCAGAAAGAATTAGTCTGGATCCCACCATTTCTGGAGGTAGTATATGAGCAAGAAACAACGGTTCTGAATAAAGAAATTCAAGTGGCCCTCACTGCATAAGCCAAAAACAATACTCCAGGAATTGACAGACTAACCATGAAATGTTTCAGAAAGGTGAAGAGTACTGGCTCTTCATCTCTAAACTGTGAATTGTGGAAAACAACTACCTGGTCAAATGACAGGAAGTGATCCATATTTGTTTCCATCCAATGGAAGATTACTTAACAGAATGCTCACACTAGGATATCACACACAAGTAAAATTTATTTGCGATCATCCAACAACGATTTCCCACATTGTAAAGGCACTACCAGACGTATAGGCAGAATGCCGAAGAGGACATGGAACGGGGAATATCACTGCTAAGGTCAGATGGCTTTCCGCTCAAAGCAGAGAATTTCAGTAAAGAGTTCATTTTTGTTTCATTGATTATGCCAAGAAATTCAACTGTGTGGACCAAAATAAATTGTGGCTAATCTTTATATGAGTACTTCACTGTGCTCATTTGGAAATTGTATATTGATCAAGAACTAATTGGGTGAACAGAACAAAGGGATGCTGTCTTATTTAAATTGGGAAAGATATGCCAGGGTTTATCCTCTCACCCTAATACTCAGTCTGTGTAGTGAGCGAATCATCAGAGAATCTAGATTATATTAGGAAGAATGTGACATCAGGATTGGAAGAAGGCTTATTAATAGTCTTAAGTATGTAGATGGCAAAAGCTTTGCGCTGGAAGTGAGGAGGACTTGAAGCACTTACTGATAAAGATCCAGGATTATAGCCATCAATATGGATTATCATTCAACGTGGGAAGACCAAAATTCCTCACCATGGTACCAAGAGGTAACAACGTGATAGAGAAAATACTGATATTGCCAAGGATTGTGTCTTACTCGTAGTGCTTACATAAGAAGCAATCAAGAAATCAAGATATATTGCATGACATAAATCTATATACAAGAATGTATTTAAGGATGGAATTGCATCATATGCCTATGAAAATTAGACATTAAATAAGGAAGGTCATAGAAGAATGATGTATTTGAATTGTGGTACTGGAGAAAAATTTGAAAGTACCAAGGACTGCTGAAAGAGCAAACTGATCTAATTGAAATAAAGTCAGTGTGCTCTTTAGAGGCGAGGATGACAAGATTTGGTCTTACACACTTTGGACAAATTCTCAGGAGAAACCAGTACCAGGACAAGGATGTCATGTTTCCTAAGGTTGAGAAAGGGCAACAAAGAGGAAGGCCTTCAAGGAGATGGATTGACAAGGTGGCTGCATCAATGAACTCAGGCATAGGAACAATTGTGAGGATGGCACATGTTATAGGTAAGCTTGTGGTGCCAACGTGGCCAAAGACTATATTTAGGTCTGTTGTGATGACATGGCCAATGAACACACGCCATCAATTGAAGGGCAGAAATAGAAAAGGCTTGGCAAGCTCCGCCCTTGCTCGCTTGCTTTCAGACCTTCGGATCAGCCAGCTGCCTTGTTCATCCTGTGCCTTGACCTCCAAGGAACACTACCTGTGGGACGCCTAATCGTGGACTGTGCAGCTATGAGTTGAGGTTCCTTCAAGGCCTACTTCGCCACGCTCCTGGGATAAACACCTCTTGAGCTGGGGACTGTTGGACTCTATCATATGGCTGACTGTTGGTGACCTACTTTGTTGCTTGCTTCTGGTAGCCGGATAGCCTGAACTGCCCTACAGAGGACTACTCGACAGCCTTCAAGACTCCAAGGACTGCCAGTCTACTAGCTGTCTCATGCAAGTGAGTAGCACCAAGCCATTGTACTGCTTTACAGATGAGTTGGCTGTTTATTTCTTATCATATATGTATCTATATATATATATTCCTCTATCTATATAAATATATAAAGAGAATTACTAGTGTCCTGATTTTATTTCTCTAAGAGAACCCTGTCAGACACAGCACAGACCCATGTGGTGTTTTGTCAGTTGTGTATGGTGTTACTATGAATTGAGGCTGATGAGGCATCATCTAATAGTAGCAGCAGCAGCAGGTTCCTTCTATCTGCTGAACATTTTCACATATGTGCTTATCTTTACAAAAGTTAAATTTTGTTTTCCATCATTCTAAGACCAACTTTTCTTTTGAATTAAACATTCTGCTTTTGTAAATTCTCTTAGCATAAACACACAGATATTGCTTTTTTAAAGATAAATAACATTCCATCGGAAATACAGGATATATTATTTGCCTTTTATTTTTTGCCTTGTAAATTCTCTCCATTTTTCTCCTATTTAATTAGCATTTCAGTGAGGATTTTTAGATGTATCTCTTTTGGTACATGTGCAAGTATTCTATTTGGCTAAGTATCTTTTCTACCTGGGCTATTACTTGCAAGGTCAATGATTTGGGACTACACTTTGCTCTTCACGAGAGTGGTTTGCTTCCTAACTTTTGTAAGTATTTAGGGTAGGTCACCCACCGGGGTCATTCTGTCCTATTCTACAAGGTTGTTCTGAGTTCATATCAACTTGATGGCTGGAAACGACACACACAGATGTGAAATTGCTGAAGACCCATCAATGTTTAAAGTTAACAGATATATTAGTGTTCATGTGACGCTGTACACACATACCTCTGAGGCACAATTAAACCAAGAAGTGGAAAAGTTAAGATCCTCCTAAGTCTTCTGAATCTTATTCCTCTGGTCTATTTATCACTCTCCATGCATTCTTATTTGCCATACAGGAGCTTATACATTTCTTCTTCCTATTGGCCTAAAACATATTACTAATTAGTCAACATCATTGACAAGGCATTTACACAAGGATACACAAGCACTAATCTGAGAATCAAGAGCCTTCATTTTGAGTCAAAGTTGACCTAGGACTTCTTTGTGATCATTGGAAACCACACTGAAAATCTAGTTCTCTTTTAACTTAGACAAATGTTTGGGTTTGGGAACTCAAAATATTCCTTTTTTATATCTATGTGGCTTTATCAAAGACTTGCTTTTGATTTGGTTCAGACTCAGGTTGACTTCATGTACAACACATCTGACCATTGCCAGGTTCTGTGCCATTTTCATGAGCATTGACAAGTTTGAGCTCATTGTTGTGACTTACAGGTCAACTCATCTCACTGAGACTTTAGTTTCTTTTAGGCCCCTACTGTACAAAATATTACGTCCTTTTCTGGTGAGTTTTTTTATAATGAAGTGTAAGTAAGTATATGTAGTGTCTATGTCCCATGTTATGTATGACCTTATAATTATATCATGTGCATGTGAATGTTGGATATTAAAAATTCCAGGAACTATCAAAAGAATGATGTGTTTGAACTATGGTATTGGTGCAGAATATTGAATACACCATGGGTTGCCATAATCAATCAAGCAACCAATCAATGTTAGAAGAAATGCAGCAAGAATACTCCTTAGAAGAAAGGAGAAAGTCCTCCCTTGCTTTTCATAGATTTAGCCTACTAAGTTACTATTTAGCCTACTATGTTACGATTTATTATCATCCTTATAATAACCTCCCCAAAGTTCTTTGAGTTCAGTATCACCACAAAACACTCCGTTTTTCTCAGCAAATCCTTGAGATTAATTCTCTTCCATTCCCAATTTATTAGATTCTTTTTGATTATTCTTTTATATCAATAAAGCCCCTGCTTTTAATACAATTATTTGACCTGATATATTTTTAAAATATCATATTTTCCCACTTACTATCCCCCATACTACTTTCTATACAATTATAACTACAAAAACCAAACAAATTGCCATCAAGTCAATTCCAACTGTTATCAATTTTATATAGAGTTGACAAGACTATAAATCATTTTTGGGGGTGAGAAGTAAGTTTGAATTAACAACTTTGAAGCTTGAAGCTTTCACTTCAAAACTTAAGAGACATCACCATTAATAGTATTCACTTTTTATTTTTTAAATTGTAATCTATGTAAATTATGTCACCCTTATGCTTAAAGCCTATGAAATCTTATTTGTTTTGTTTTTTGGGCATCACTGTCCTCTGATGGTAGGAATAGGAGTCCCAGCCTTGCTCCTTGAGAGCTGTTGCTGGATTTGAACCTCCAACCCAGTAGGTCGCAGTCCCGTGCACGACCACTACACCACTGGGGCTCAGCCAAAGCCCATGAGATCTTATTGCTAATTTTTTACCAAAATATCTTGTGTCACTTTCATTTTCATTGATTATGCTTCAGGTAAATCTGCTGTATAAGACTCCTTTAAACTATTGAAAACAAGGATTTTAGATTGAAAGCTAAGGTGTACTTGATACAAACCATGATATTTTCAATTGTCCCATCCATGTTAAAGTTGAACATTGAATAAGAATGACTTGACGTGTTTGAATGATGGTGCCTGCTGGGGAAAAATATTAGAAAGTACCACAAACCATCAAAAGAACAAGGAAAGCTGTCTTAGAAAATGTAGAACCTTCAAGAATGATCCTCGTAGGTAAGGCTGTAAAGACTTTGTCATATATTTTGGAC
This sequence comes from Nesogale talazaci, assembly GCA_004026705.1. Lineage (NCBI taxonomy): Eukaryota > Metazoa > Chordata > Mammalia > Afrosoricida > Tenrecidae > Nesogale > Nesogale talazaci. The sequence goes on from PVJH01006033.1 coordinate 76,541, forward strand.
ATGTGATCCGGAGAAACCAGTACCTGGAGAAAGACATCACGCTCGGTAACTTAGATAGGCCTCAAAAAAGAGAAAAGCTCTTGTTAAAATGGATCGACACTGAGGTCGCAGCAATGGGCTCCAGCCCACGAACAACTGTTTGGATGGCACAGGAGGGGCCATGTTTCATTCTGTTGTACACAGTGTGGCTGTCAGGATGAACTGACTCAGCATCACTTGACAACAACAATAACACATGCTTCAGCACAGAAGGCCAAGTCACATAATGGGCTAAGCTTTGTGCTTCAAACACTTTTGCTGTGGCATAATGCACATGGCCAGTTCATTCTATTATGTCAAGCTAAACATAACCTCCTTGCAAAGGTATCTATTACTCATCAAATCTAGTGTACCTTCTATTATCTTCATCACGATGAGACAATCTTATATTTCTTCTTTTTAGCACTTACCACACACTATCATTTATGTACATTTACTCATTTGCTTAAGAAAAATATCCTCCATGGTACTGATGACATATCTATTAGGATAATTCTGAGTTCTCTTTTTTCTTTTCATATCTGCAGACTGAATGATCTCAATCTGTAGACATGAAAGTCAATAAATATTTGGGTTTTTTTTTACTTGTGATTTATAAGTACCATTATGAATTTTGTGATTTTTGGTATAGTTGGGCCCAATTTGATCACCCTATTTTTTCCAGTGCCACCCATGGCAAAGTTTTCAAAATGTAACCATATGTCAAAATACGGCCAGCATAAATCTTGCTTTGTTTCATAACTTCCTAAATAATTCAATCCCAAATATGTATGCTTTTAGAAAGGAGATGGAAGTACTGCTATAGTTCACTTGGTAATTTTTCAACCACCTTTCAATTTATTTTAGCTCTGAGGAGAGTTGTCTAAGAATAATAATATACCATGTAACCACATTGCATGTTATACCGAAAACAGAAACTGGAAAAAAAACTTAACTCTATACTTCAAAATACAACTACTTTCTACTGCCAGTGGAATATTTCTTTTCCTCCTCTTTTTATTCCTACATCTTTTCTAGCCCCAGAGCTTCGAATACCATTTTAGACCACTTTCTAAGTAAATGCAATACCACATTTACCCAACTTTTTACTCAGCCTTCTTTCCTCACTCATTTTGCTAGTTCCATGTTCTATGATGTCAAGAAAGCATGAATCTCCCATTTTAAGAAGTCTTGTTTTAAATCTTTGAAATCTATTATTGGATCTGGTCTCTACACTCAACCTCCTTGATATTTTCCCCAGCATCTTTAAAACAATCCTGTCACCTCTACTAGATGAATCTTCCAAAAATGCCATTTTCATTATGCCACTTCGGTGATTTAAAACTGTATTGGTTTCTTCTGCCCTATTGGATCAAGTTTAAAACTCTAAGTCTTCATTAAGGCATCTCAAATTGTTCATCCTTTTTTAACTTTCACTGTCTCAGTACTAAGCCATCTGCTGTATTCTCTCAACAAATCTTGCCAGTTCCCCATCTCTTCTGTTATTTATGTTGCTTTTACCAGTGAGAAAGGTCTGTCTACCTCATCCTAAAATCTCCAGCTCAATCAAGTCCTTACTTTCAAACTGCAGAAATCTATATTTTATGAAGCTGATGCAACTAGTTCATACAATTATTTTTAATCTTGAAATTCTAGTTAAGAAGGAATATATGTACATGTACACACATATATACACATATGCACCCGCAAAACTCAAATATACTGCCATCAAATCAAAGCTGACACCTAGTGACCCTCTGTGGGTTTCTGAGGCTGTAATTCTTTATGGGAGTAGAAAGGTGCTTTTCTCCCTCTAGTGGTTTATGTGGCCAACCATGAGATTTATAGCCTGACATGCAATCAATATGCCATTAGTGATCCTATTTATATTATATAATATATATGTGTATATTTTATAGTAAGTATGTGTTGTATTATATTATATAGTATATAATACAAATAATAAATATATGCTGTAATATAGAGTGCTTAATATAAATATATTTATAAAATTGAAATTTTAATTTCATCTTGCTTTTTTAATATCCTTCAAATCTCAAAACAAGAATAAGCATCTTTAGGCTCATCTTTGATGGAGCATGAACTAAGATAGAAACCCTGTGGTGTAGACATCATACATTAAGCTTGAGTCATATGGTCGGCAATTTGAAAATAGCACCAGCTCCAAACTATGGCAGAAAGGATGCCCTTTCTACTGCTGTAAAGAGTTATGGTCTCAGAAACCTATAGAAGGGGGCTATGGGTCAGTAATGACTCATTGATAGTGATTTGGTTTGTTTATTGATCCATGAAAAGCTAAGTTAAATCAATAAGAACAATTGAGTGTATCTCATGTGTCAACAATGCTGAAATATTATTTTGAATATATAAGGGTTTTCTATATGTCTGTCTTGATATCTGCAATTTAGATATGTTTTACAAAATATAAATTACTTCTGTAAAAATATCTATAGACCTAGATATTGTCAAGAAATAACTTGAGTTTGGTCTCAAGCTCAGGTTAGATTATCCTAAATAAGATTTTCTTTGATAGTCTTTCTCGATCTTGTAGCAAGCCACTTCACTTTAGTTTATCGTGGGTAAGTGTGTATGGAACAAATGTTTGCATGCAGAATTACCAGTTGAAAGGTAAGTGCTCATAATCTACTCTGAATCACCTCCACTGCAGGTCTGATGACATTCTGAAGGTCACAACCTTGAAAACTGTACAGACAAACTTTATTCTCCAAATATGGAGTCTGTAAAGACTCAAAATTGATAAAACGCTCCCAGGAGCATCAAGAAGTGTCTGGTTATGTTACTTTAACTTCTTTAACTTACACAAGTAAATCAAAATGAATAACCCAAAGGTAAAACTAATATCAAATGTACTATAAATTTACTTAGAAATCATTTTTATCAAGTACCAACAGTTATCTCAACAACATAGTGAATATCTACACCATATGTACACTTGAAATTCATTAAATTCTGGGCATTTATACAGAATAGGATGTATATGTGATACTTATTCACAATTGTACACTAACATTTTATTCTTTTCCTTAGTTGCTCAAGATTGCTTTCCATGCTAGACTATAAACTCAAAGACAGTGCTGTGGTTGTGTTATTTACTGGTATTTTTCTACCCTCTAGACTAATTCTGAGGCAGCTTGGTGTATTGGTAGTTAAGCACATGGTGTATGGTAGTTAAGCTTGGTGTATGGTAGTTAAGCACATGGTGTATGGTAGTTAAGCTTGGTGTATGGTAGTTAAGCACATGGTGTATGGTAGTTAAACTTGGTGTATTGGTAGTTAAGCACATGGTGTATGGTAGTTAAGCTTGGTGTATGGTAGTTAAGCACATGACTGTAAGTCACCAGCAACTCCACTGAAGAAAGATGTGATATTCTGCATTGATCAAGACAACAGCCTTCAGAACCCGATGGGACACTCAACTCTGCATCACTAGTGTAACTATGAGCAAGAATCAACTTGCTGGCAGTGAGTTTCGTTATTAGACTATTAATGCCAAATACTATAGCACTAACTAAAATGCTGTTCTTCCAGATTAAGTGTACTATAAATATGCTGACTTGGGGGAGACCTAATAAAAACAGCCATGTCAGTAACTCAACTTAAAAAACCATTACTAATTAGGAGTCAATGCATATATCAGAACATTCTATAGCCAAATCCTATAAATCAGTATTTTATAGTGGCTACAGCAATCAGTTTCCACACATTCTTTTTTTTCCTGGACTCCTTGACGTAGACTACCCCACCAGCACCAGCACCACTGTACCTTTACCCCCTTTCCCCAAAACCCTTATTCAATATGTTAACCCTTGGAAGTTCATCAATCCCAGATTTCATGTAACACAACTTCAAGAGGGTGACCCTCCAATGACATAACATCTCTGAGATATGCCCTAATAAGAACAAACACAAAATAAAACCATGCAAAAATACAGAAAATATTGAAAATGAGGTCAGGTCCAGCTTATGTCATTGGGAGGGAAAAGTTTTCACTGCTCGTCACATTTTCACTTTGATCTTCTGTACTCATGACAACTAATGGCCAGTAGTGCAGCACTTCCTCAAACCCATGGGCAATAAAGGTCTTGACTCAAGACAATACTATTCGAGGATCAGTAGCAGGATCAGGAGCTGGAGTATGGGAGAGAGTGGGACTTCCCAACTTACCAAGTCAGTAAAACTGACTGCTATTGTGTAAGAAGCTACCGTGCAGGGTGAGGTGTGTCTGCTCATTTAATTGGAGAGTCTGGCATTGCAAACCCAAAGAAATAGAGCAAGGTGCCTTCAGGCTGAGGCTTCCAGGGGAACGATATGCCCCTTTTAGCACTTACTAACGATTCTGAAATAACTTTGTACTGTTTCCTAATAAACATATATTCAGAAAATTTCTTACTGACATTACAACTTAATAACCTAATTCATAAATCATTTACTCCTGAATTTTTTCTGTGTGTCCTGTATGGATATTAAAACAGATATGAGAATCCAGGGAGGTAAAATGTTATTGTCGTTAAGTTCTGACCAGTGGGTTCTGACTCATAGACATCCTGTGTATAAAAGGGTGAAAGAGTCCAACAACATCCTCACGGTTGGTCTTATGTTTGAGCACATTGCTATAGCCACTGTCAGACCACGTTCTCACTACCCCCCATGTTAGGAAGCATGATAGTCTTCTCCAAACACTGGTCTCATGTGACAATATATGCAAAGTGTTTCAGATGCGACTTTGCACTCCTTGCCTCTAAGACACATTCTATCTGAAATTCTCGCAAGACAGATCTTACTGTTGTATTGGTCATTCATGGTACTTTCAATTTTCTTCACCAGCACCAAAAATGCAAACCACATCAATTTGTCTTAAGTTCTCCTTATTCAAACAATGTCCTACTTTAACACGCATGAGAGAAATCTGAAAATACCATGGTTTGGGTCAGGTGTACCTTAGCACTCTATGCAACACCTTTGTTTACCAACACTTTTTTTGTTTGTTTGTTTGGGGGGGCATCACTGCCCTCTGGTGGAGGAGGCCCAGTTTTTGCACCTGTGGAGCCACTGCTGGAATTGAACCTCCATTCCAGTGGGCCACAGTCTTGCGCACAACCACTACACCATCAGGGCTCAGCCCTGTTTTTCAACACTTTAAGAAGCTTTGTACAACATATTTACCTGATGCAAAGCATCCTTTTGATCCTTTTGATAGCTGTCTTCCTGAGCATTGATTGTGAACACACGCAAGATGAAATTGTTGGCAATATCACTATTTTCTATTTTTCTGATGCCACTTGTTCTAGTTGTAGGAGCTTTTTTTTTTTTCACTGACCTGCAATCCATCCTGAGGCCTGCCATCTTTAATCTTCATCAGCAAGTTAGTCAAGCTTTTCCCACTTTCAGCAAGTAAGGTTTCGTCATCTGTATATTGTAGATTGTTAGTCAGCCTTCCTCCAATCCTGATACTGCATTCATTTTCAGAGAGGGAAAGCAAAGAACATTTATTAAGACAGCACACTCATGATAAATGGAGAAATGATTGAAATTTTCAAGAGTTTTGTCTTGCAGGAAATCACAAATATCGCTCACAAAAACAGCAGTCAAGAGAACAAATGACTGATGAATTGCATTGAATAAATCTACTGCAGAAGACCAGTTCAAACTGCTGAAAAGTAAGGAGGGATTTATTTGGAGGGCTAAAACTCAACTGACCCATGCTGTGGCATTTTCAATGGCCATATCTGAATGTGAAAGTTGAACATTGAATAAGGTAGGCAGAAGATTTGACACACTTGAATTACTGTGCTGGTGAAGAATGTTGAAAATATTATGGATTAAAAAAGGGAAAAAATCTCTCTAGATCAAGTAATGACAAAATGCTCCTTAGAAGGAAAAGATGGCTGGATTGCATCTTATGTAATTTGGATAACTTATCAGGAGTAATCAGTCTCTAGAAAATTACATTATGCTTGGTACAGGAAGAAGATGGTCTGCAAGATGGACTGATGCCATGGCTACAAGGATGGTTTCAAACAGGAAACAATTATGAGGATTGTTCCAGACAGAGCAAAGTTTTGTTCATAGAGTTGTACATTGAGTTGCTATAAGTCAGAACCGGCCTGATACCTAAAAAAACAAACAAGCAAAGAAAAAAACTTGCCAATCAGCTTGTCTGTTGATATAACACTAAAAGGCATGTCACTAGTATTACTTCAAATTTCAGCAAGGTTACCCAAAGAGAACAGATATAACTGAATCTCCAGAAAAAAAGCAGACTATGAAGAATGTGTCCACTTCCCACTGAGAACCTTATACATAGGATGGAAATATTGCCAGATACTGAAGGCCTAAATGAATGGAAACAGATTATTGTTCTAGATAGTGCCAAAGGATGCATCAATGATGTTGGAAAACAATGAAAATATGATTGAGGAGGGACTGATTTCTCAAAGTAGAGAGGGTCATGGTGACATGAATGAAGTAAACCTTGTGAGAGTAAAGCCTTTAGGAAGATCATTTGTTGATGGGGCAGAACTCAGAGAGAGAAGAAGCAGTTTCAAAAATCTACAGCAATTTAAACTTGAAAAGTAAGGTATATAAATCTAAGCAAATTGGAAGTTGTCAAAAATAAAATGGAATGCACACAAATCTATATCTTAGATATTCATGAGCTGAAATAGACCCTCATTGGCCATTTTGAATCAGAAAAATCTGATGGTGTATTATACCAGAAATGTCAGGTTCAAAAGAAGTGGCATTTCATTCACTATCAAAGTGCACATTTCAAAGTCTATCTTGCAGTGTGTGATAGGTAAGTTTGTGCCAACCTGGCCAAGGAAGATATGTAGGTTTGTTGTGACAACATGGCCAATGAACACAGGAGATCAATTAAAGAGCTGAGATACAAAAGACTCGGCAAACCCCGCCCTTGTCCTCTTGCTCTTGGATCTTCAGACCAGTGGGCTGCCTTGCTTGTCCTGTTTCTCAACCTAAAAGCAACACTGCCCGTGGAACACCTGATCATGGACTGTGTAGCTGTGAGTTGAGTGTCCTTAAAGCCCTGCTTCACCATGCTTCTGGAATATACACCTCTTGAGCTGGGACTGTTGGACTCTGTCATCTGACTGACTCTTGGTGTCCTGCTCTGCTGTTTGCTGCCTGTGGCTGGATAGACTGTATTGCTTTACAGAGGACTACTCGGCGACCCTCAAGAATCGAAGGACTGCCAGTGTGCTAGCTGTCTCATGCAAATAAGTTGCACCAAGCCATTTGTACTGCCTTATAGATTAGTTAACTGTTTATTTCTTATCTTTATATCCTTCTATCTATATAAATATATAAAGAGAATTAGTAGTTCCCTAGTTTTGTTTCTCTGGAGAACCTAACACACAGTGCAATGCCAACTGTGATAGGATTATATCAATCAATCTTCAAGGAAATCAATCAATACTCCTATTCTTCAAGGTTATATACCAACACTACAAAAGATAGTGATGAATAAATTAAAAAAGTCTATCAAGGTCTTCAGTCTAAAATTGATCAAATGTGTAATCAAGATGCATTGGACATTGTAATACAAATGTTGGAAATGAATAGGAAAGGAAGTTAGAAAATATGATGACAGTGATAGAAAAAAACTGAAGATCACATGACAGAATTCTGCAAGTACAACTTGTTCAAAGCAAATACCTTTGTCAAAAATACAAAAGAGGTCTAAATACATGGACTTCTCCAGTTGGAAAAAAAATGACAAATTGACCCCAAGTGTAGGAAGAAACTATGAAGAAGCTCAATATTAGCAACTAACACCAGGTCAGGATTGACCATGGAAAATTATTCATTTGTAAGTTCAGGTTGAAGCTCAAGAAACTTAAAACAAGTCCATGAGAAGCAAAATGTGACCTTGAATATTTCCCATGTGTATTTTGAGAATATATTAAGTACATATTTGCTGTATTGAACACTACTAGCAGAAGAGCTGGTGGGTAGTGAAAGCATATTAAGAACACCATTAATAAAAAAAGCAAAAGGTCAGGAAAGACAAGATGAAAGTGAATGTCAGAAGATATTTTGAAGCTTGCTCTTCATTGTAGAATAGTTAAATCAAATAAGAGAAATGATAAAGTCAAAGAGTTAAATAGAAAATTTCAAACAACATCTCAAGAAGACAAACTAAAAGGTTATAATGAAATGTGCAAAGACCTCAAGTTATAAAACCAAAATGAAAGAGTTCTCTCAGCAAAGCTTAAACTGAAAGAGTTCAATAAAAATCCAAACTTCTGGTTGCAATATTGAAAGATTCTATGGGAAAAATATTGAATGAGTCAGGAATCATCAAAAGCAGGTGAAAAGAATACGGGGTCACTGTGATAGTCTGGGAATGACTAGCACAACAAACCCAGAGACAATCATATGTGTATAGGAAAGAGTCTCGTATAAAGAGTAATTGCACATTAAGAAAATATCCCAGTCTATAAGTTCCTCTTTGACTCACACAGCCATGCAATAACGCCAAATGCAGGAAGATCACAGGTCAGTGGGTGGAAAGTCTTGTGAATCCAGTGGTGGTAGAAGCATTCCAGCGCTGGGGTGGGTTTCCACTTGGTTTCTCCAGCTCCCAGGGATCTGGCTGCATGGCATCAGCATAGTTCCATTCGGGTCTTAATCAGTAAAGTCTCACTGGGACTGAACGTATGTGCCTCCTCTAGGGAGCTATTTATCTCCTTAGTCCCTCCTAAGGAGGTCATCAAGCTGTGACCTGATTGACATGCTAAAATCTACCCCTTCGCTCTTTAGTCTCAAATTGACAATAATTGTATAACTACCACAGACACTGTACCAAAAAGAATTAGTCAATAGATGTATTGACTACACCAACACCTCAATTCAAATGCACTGGTTTTCTTTGTTTTTCCTTATCCAATTTATTATAGTTTTTAATATTTCCTGATGCTTTTCAATTGATATTTATTTATTTATTTTATTACAGTTGTTCTTTTTTTGGCATTTGCATTTAGTTATACATTTTGGTATGTGTGTCAGGAAGGTTTCTCTGAGAGAAATAAAATTCAGGACACTAGTAATTCTTTTTATATATTTATATATTGAGAAAGGAATATAAGATAAGAAAGAAAAAGTTAACTATAAAGCAATACAGATTGCTCTGTGCAACTCACTTGCATGAGGCAACTAGAAGACTGGCAGTCCTTCAAATCTTGGGGGCCTCTTGAGTAGTCGTCTGTAGAGCAATCCAGGCTATCTGGTTACAGGCAGCAAACGGCAGAGCAGGTCGCCAACAGTCAGCCAGATGACAAAGTCCAACAGTCCCCAGCTCAAGAGATGTATATCCCAGGAGCGTGGCGAAGTAGGGCATGAAGGATCCTCAACTCACAGCAACACAGTCCATGATTAGGTGTCCCATAGGTAATGTTGCTTGGAGGTCGAGGCACAGGACGAACAAGACAGATCTCTGGTCCGAAGATCCGTAAACAAGAGAGACTTGCCAAGCCCTTCCTATATCTGCCCTTCAATTCATCCCGCGTGTTCATTGGCTGTGCCATCACAACAGACCCACCAATCTTCTGTGGCCATGTTGGCATAACAAACCTACCCATCACAGTATGTGAAATCCAGAATCGATAAAGCTGAGATAAAATAACTAAATGAGGGGTTCACTGTGTGCAATGGCAGCCATGATTGCCTTGCAATGCAGAGCTAATAACAATGATTATAGAAAAGGAAAACTTTCTCAAATTGATTGTGATAATGATTGCACAAGTCTTTTTAAGATGAATAAATCATTGAATTGTATGCTATGTGAATTATATGTCAATTAAGCTTAATATAAATAAAATCCAATTAAAATATTCTTCAAACTTAACATATATAAGAAGTAATCAGCAGAATGGATAAAAACTGCTTTCCTTCAATGAGAATAGTGAAATGAGTTGTGTTGGCCAGAGATGCAAATAAATAAATTTTACCACAAAAGTTGCAGGAAAAATGCATGCCTATACATGTGTGCTGCTGTGCATTAATTTCCCATCTGTGTTTGTCTTAAGGCCAAACTAATGTTACATTGACATGAACCAGCCTGCGCTCTTCTCATATCCCTCTCCTCTGTAATATTCCTGGAATAATTCTATCAATTCATTTTCATCTTTGGCTATCTTACATATTTATCATTTAGACATTTCTCCTTTATATTTGCATTCTGAATTTTAAGCGTATTGAGAACAATGGAGGTCTTAAACTTTAAACCTCACAATGTATTCTGCATACTGCATTGCCATCCCACAGTGGGTTTGTGAAAGAAATCATTATTTTTTAATTGTGTTTTTTCAAGAATTTTTTTTGAAGCTTTTTGTATATCCCAGAAACATCTGGGTTGAAAGGTTTAGCAAGCTGAGAGAAACATGCATTTTGCTGAAAGCAGCAACTGGTCATACTGAGTCCCTTGGTTGAACCTGTTCATCTACTAGTCTGCTAACTGAAAGATTAGAAGCTCTAGTCCACCTGGAGGCATGTGGGAAGAAAGATCAGAAGGTCAACTGGAAAAAACAAAGAATCACCCATTGAAAGCTCTAGAGATCAGTTCTTCTCTGACATACGGGGTGGTTGTGAGTTGGAATCCACTTGATGGCAAATGGCACCATTGATTATGTGTCGTAAACTGGAAACATGCCCCTGAGTGGTAAAGGGAGAGGAGAGGCTGGTCTCTCTAGAAGGATTTTATTGTCTAAACAAGCTCTGTGGCTGGCCGTGTCTGTGCCACTTTTTCTCCCCCTGAACTGGAAGGTCATAGCACTTTACAGACAATGTCATATTTATCTTTACAATATTCTCTGTGAGTTGAGAAGGGGCTAATGCTTAGCCCATTTCCTTCTATTGCCACGGGGAAAAATACAAGCAAAGAGCGTCTGAATCATTTATACAAGGCTGCACCATAAGGCAATGAGAGAGGCAGGTGCAGGTCTCAGATGGTTGTCTAAGTCCAAATTCCACGCTCTATCTGCTACATAATCCTGTCTTTGCTCTCAATAGAATATTTCCCTAGATAGTTCCTGAAACATTTATAGCAGAAGCCTGCAGAGTGACTGTTATAGAAGTTTGTGGAAAACTTCCAGGCATCTAAAAATCTAAGCAGCGGCCAATTTCACTTTGGGCATTCACATATAAGAAGTGATGTTTTCCTTTCCCCCCCCTCCCCTCCAATATTCAAAGTCTGATCTAAGGCAAAAGTTTTACTATTCTTGCCTAAACTGAAGGAATGAAAACACCCATGAATTTTCATCAGTTTGCTGTAGGCAGGAATTTGCCAGTTTGCAGGAAAATGGCTTAAAAATTGAAGCTGAGATGAAATACTTGAACTTTTTGTGTGAACCTATGAAAGTAATATTTTTCTTTATCAACTGATATGAAAGTTTGCACAACCTTGCATTCCTTCAGTATAAAAATGACTTTTCCTGTCTAAAATGTCACCAAACTGCTTGTATTCTTCAGAACACATCTGCAGACAGTTCTCATCCTCTTAATTTTTGGCATATGCCATCATTTCCTTTCTATTCTTTATCTGGTCCCATATTTATAGAAATTCACTGTAAGTAATTTCCTTTAACTTCCACTGAGAGGTACACATCCAGGAAAAGTGGGGAAATGGTGTAAAACTGTAGATTTTTTTCCATCAAGGTGTCAAAAAACCACAAAAGCCAAACATGTACTTTCTATTGAGCTGGAAACTGTGATCACATTGAATATGCTAGTGTCTATGGACTAATGTGCCCCCAGAACATGACGATTGGGCCTGTACTTCCCTAAATCAACAACTACTATGATGACAAGATGGGGTTCTTTTAGAACATTTGGTGATTAGTTATAATCACAATAGCCAAAGTCAACTGTATATTAACACGCTTCTCCCACTGATGGTTTCATTTGCTCGTGCATAGCTCTCATTATTTCTCATACCTATATGGTGAGTCAGTTTTACTTCATAGATATGCATCAAACAAAGCCCATCTCTCAAGACATCTTATTTTTGATCAAGAAATCATTCTAGAGATATCTATGACCTAATCATGGTTATAATAAAGGCTATAAATATGTATGCTGATAATGGCATTAATAATGTAAACATGGACTTCTAAATCCATCTAATCATTGGCATCTATTTGTTCAAGAAATTAGTTAGCATTATAAGGTGTATTCTTACTGCTCAGCAGACTTACAGGTGAAGCACTGAATAATCCTTTTACTAATATTCTATTTATTTCCATGATTAATTTTAATGGTGTTTCTTAATTAGTAGAATGAGCAACCAGTTGGAGGCCAAATAGAGTGAGTCTGTCAGAATGCCGAAACAAGTAGATGCCTTGGCTTTGATGGGTTTTGTTCCTACATATAGATCTCTGTCTCAGAAATAGCCTACTAGCAGAGTGAAAAGGTTTTGCACTGCTTCCAAAGGCATTGTGGGAGAAGTTTATATCTGCACATCCTCTGTCTGGCTACTCAGATCACAGGTAGCAGAGTGCATTACACATTGGACTGCTAAGGAACCTCAAGTTCAATCTGAAACCATCAGTGGCTCTGCAGGAGAATGATGGGGCTTTCTGCTCCCATAAAGAGTTACAGCCTCATAAACCTACAGGGAGAGTTCTACTCTATATTATTTGGTTATAATGAGTATAGATTGACTCTTTGGTTGTGAACTTTGAACTTTGAGTTACCTCGTCATCTGGGTCCTAATTGGGTAAGAAAGAGTTATAAGGTTTCTGAGTGGGTCAGAAGCAGAGGCAATAGTTTGCAAACTAAGGAGAGTAGTCAAACAGCGTAGGCATTGAAAAGGAATAAACATATACCTGTGACCTAATTATTGTTACAAAGCAGTCGTTTACACTAACACAAAAGATTGAGCTATGTCTTCAGCTAGCACCTACATTTCATTTATAGAATCTCTGTAAAACTGAAGCCAGTACAGGATTAGATGGGCAAGATTTTTTTTTTTAGGAAAACATTAAGAGGAAACCAAAAGTGTATCAGACCACAATATCAAAGTGCTTATTGTGAAAGATAAATGAAGAAAAAGTTGGAACTTCTCAGAGTTAAATGTCTAATAAATTAGAGGACTCCACTCAAAGTTAGAAAAGAGTCACTCATTTCCTAGGAATGAGTTGACTGCACTCCATGACAAGGAAAACTCCAAAGCAGGGAAAGAAATCAAAGTTCAGGCAACAGAGTTATTAGTCAAAATACTTCCTTCACTTGTGTAGTAAAGCACAATGGATGGTCCAGATAGCTCACATACTCAGGCTTCTTAGTGCCACAAGGCAAGTGTTAGACACACCCTCTTTCCTTGCCATTCTTCTCTATTCTCACAACAAAATTGTCACACTTGCACTGTTTGTATAATTCTGCATTGTCACTCTCCATTTATGCTGGCTTTGATGAGTCCTTCCAAGAGCCACAGAGAACTCAAGTGAAGCTTGTTGTAAAAATCACAGAAAATATCCACAATTGCACAAGCTTATTAGTGAAGCCAGTAGGTCAGTATAAGTTAAGATCAGCAAACTATAAAGATACAATGATTGATCTCAGCCAAGGGCCAACTCTCTCTTTGTATTTCCCAGCCTTTCAATCACATAGTAACAAGACTCTCTTTGACCTCCGATCTCAGACAAATGAATGTTTGGCCTTTTTGTCCATATCCAAGGAAACCTTCATGTTCACCACTCTGGCCCAGTTCCATAGTATTAGGACAGATGGGGAGAAGGTGGCTCAGGCTGAATGATATATTCTAGGAAAGCATACCCTTCTCAGATGGAGGTTGCTACACATAAATAGATTCAGCATTAAAGTGAGGTGAGAAGTTTCTTAGATATACCCAAGTAAGTCTCATGGATTTCACACATAATCCTTCCCAAAATTAGGATGTAACAAGAAGTAGTCTACATTCCAAGTGACAGCATAGGATCCAGCGACTCACAGTCTTCAAGCAAGAAGTTGATGAGACAAGGAAGGCCTTAGCCAGAATCAAGACTACAGTAATTGACAGAATACTAATTGAAATGTATCAACAAGCTGACAAAGCACTGGAAGCAGTCACTGATCTACATCAAGAAGCAGCTGGCACAAACCAAGTCAAACAAACAAGCAAACAAAAATACTGAGGGATCCATATTTGTACCCAAGCCAAAATTGAGTGATCCAACAGAATGTGAAAGTTATAGAATAGTATTATTAATGTCACATTTAAGTAAAAGTTTCCAGATCATTCAACAATAGCTGTAGTGGTACATCCATCCATGAAGAGTTGCTAAAATTTAGGATAATTCAAAAGAGGATGTGGAACAAGCGTTATGGTGACATCATATGGATCTTGGCTCAAAGTAAAGAATAGAAGAAATATGTTTACTTGAGTTTTACTGACTGTGCATAAACCTTTGACTGTGTCGATAATAGGAAACTTTGGAGAGCATGTCAAATAATGGCTATTCTAGAACATTTCATAATATCCATGGAGAAATTGTCCAGGAAGAGGAAGTATTTAAACAGAACAAAGGAATATTGCATATTTTAAAATCAAGAAAAATGTACACTAGGAACATATTCATTCTCTCACCATACTTACCTAATTTGTATGCTTTTAGAGTAATATAAGAAATTGCTGTATATGAAAAACACAATATCAGGATCGGAGAAGTCTTAATATTCAATATGCAAATGATATAATCTTTCTTCCAGAAAGTGAGGAGGACGATGCACTTGCTGATGAAGATCAAGTATTTCAGACTTCAGTATGGGTTACAGCTGATTATAAAGAAACCTCAATACTCACAATTGGACAAATAGGTGTCGTCCTGATAAATGGAGAAAAAGTGGAAGCTGTCAAAGATTTTGCTTTGTTTGGATTCACAATCAATGCTCATAAAGCAATAGTCAAGAAATCAAAAGACACATCATTTTGGATAAATATGCTACATAAGACCTCATTAAACTGTAGAAGAAGAACAAAGATTTCAGCTTGTGTTCTTTGGCACCCTTGACCCAAGTCATGATATATAGATTGCACCATACGTAAGTAAATTTTTAATATTGAAGAAGGAAAACCAAAAAATTGATGCACCTAAAATATGGTGCTGGTGAACAATATTAAAGAGTCCCACTGACTGCAAAGGTAACAAATAAATCTGTCTTGGATAAAAAGATGAAGCGAAAATATTCCTTAATGGCAAGGATATAGATATTTTGTGTCATTTACCTTGGACATATTTGGGCAGACCCTGAAAAAGGACAGCATGCTTGGGAAAATAGAAGAGCATCAAAAAGAGGAAGACTCATGATGAGATGGATTGATACAGTAGCTACATCAATGGGCTCAAACATAACAACAACTGCGAAAGGAGCACAAACTGAAGGGTGTTTCATTCTGTTATACACAGTAATAACTCTGAGTAAGACTTGACTTGATGTTACCTAGCACGATGTCATCCTAACACAAGGTCCATTGCTTCACCCAGATTACCAACATCATTCTTCTTTGATTGTTTAGGTATAAGGGATTCAATATCTTTGACAACGGCTGAGCCCCAGTGACATAAGTGTTTGAATGTGAGACTGCAGCCCGCGGGTTTGGCGGTTCAAATCCAGCTGTGGTTTTCAGGAGCAGCGCTGGGTAGCTCCCATGACCATCAGAGAACAGTGACGCCCCCCCCCCCACCAAAAAAAAAGCAAATCTTTGACATCAATTGTAAATTGTATTTTATGGAAATCCACTTTGTTTTCTGCCACTTTTCCACCCTGATACACATGCACACACTTTTTTATTACAACCTCCAGCATGTACAATACCTACAGTTGTAGGTTTGGTATTGTTAAGATTCTTCCACAAATATTGGAGAATTAAAATAGGTAAGGATGTCCCTGCTTCTAACTTTGGTTCCTAGAGTCACACATTCCTCCTATTCAAGGCACAGAGTCCTTTGATTTAATACATTAAATACATCCAGAAGGATACATTCCCTTAATTTCAGAGTGTTGCCTGTGCAATGATGGTTCAGCTGAAGTTCAAATGGACTCACAGTGGTCTATGATACAGATTGGATCTAGAAAAGACAATATATCACTGTTTCCCATGGGCATTTGGCCTTTACCTTACCTCTTTGTCTATGAGATTTATTACCTGATTGGTTAGCATATTGAGTGGAATTTCTTACAAGATCACTCTATACAGTAGCATGAATGAGACAATACATATAGGAAGCGAAAACCTCTATCCAGAGTAAACAGCTCCTCTCCTAAGGGCATATTTCTGGCCTTTCCATGACAGAAGGACCCCAACTTAGTCAACTTGCCAGGAAATGGTTGGTATATCCCCTGACGGAACAGAGACACACTGTTTCTTATGCTGAAAGTTTAAAATGAGTCTCTTGTTGCATTAGTCTGGGTAGACTAGAGAAAAATTGATAGACAATCATGTGTTTAAGAAAGAACTTTATATATAAGAGCAATTGAATATTGAGAAAACGTCCCAGCCCACTCCAGATCAAGTCCATAGTCAGACATCCTCTTCAGACTCATGAAACACAGGCAATGGGAGTGAATGCAGGAAGATCACAGATCAGTGGGTGGAAAGTCTTGTGGATCCAGTGGCAGTGTAAGCATCTCAGCACTGGTAGGGGCCTCTACATGGGTCCTCCATCTCAGGGCACTAGTGCAGCTCCATGTGTCTTGTTAGCTGAAATGTCTTCCAGGAAGCGTTCTTGCGTCCCACCTCCTTAGTGCCTCCAAAGGAGAGCATCAAGCAGTGTGACAAGTTAAACTCTACCACTTTACTTATAAGTCAGATTACGTAACTATCACACTTGTTGACAATTTGGACTTCCAGCGGTAGTAATATCGTGATCAATTTTAGGAAGTAAATGTTTGCTATGCTGTTGTGCTAGGCTGGACTCTACAAGAAAAGAAAACCAGGACATTTATGATTATATATATGTTACATGCTAGGTTTATAAAGCGAGAAAGAATATAACAGCTAATTTGTTCCCACAGATGTACAGAGGGCTCAGTTCAACTTACTTTTATGGAACAGATTATATATGGAAAGATGGGATATAGAACTCAAGCAAGGCAAGGTGACGGGAACCACTAACAGTAAGCTCAAGTGATGTATGTAGTCACCAGTAGCATTGCAAAACAGGTCTCAAAGATGCTTCAAGCTCTAGCTACACAATCTGAAGACTTACTTGGCCCACAGGTAATGGAGCACTCATGTTGAGGCAGAAAACTGGCTAAATAAGTTGCATGTTGGTCCGATCACCAGAAAGCAGGAGTGACAGAGGCAGAGTTTGCAGAGACATTTATCTCTTTGTCCCTCAATAAAACTGTGACCTAACTAATCTCTCACCACATGTTTCTATTGGTCATGATGGCACAATAAACCTAACTATCACAGCTGTTAAGCCCAAACCTAGACTTTATCTTTGCCATATGGATACTCTGCATGTGCAAACTGTTCCATATCTTGAGAAGCTTCTAATAAAAATTAGCAAATGTAAGGTCTCTGGGTTATATTTGTGTCTGTGGTTATTTGGTATACCACTCATGGTGTTTAATTTCTAGAGTACAGAACTATGCTTAAAAATTCACAATATATGTTCACTCTCATTTATACAACAGCATCCCTCTACTTCAAACTTTCCTGTCTTCTTCCAGTCTTTTTTTCTTTTCCAGACCCCAACCACATGGCGTGGACACTGCTCCTTCCAGAAGTATATTTGTATAGTTTCACCTTGGGCATATTTTTCTACCATATAACCTTAAATGCCAGAAAACATGGCCCAAACTTTACCACATACTGAAACTTCTATACAGTCCTTCAGAGTCACCCAGCAAATTCAAAAAGAGTTTTCTTAAATAGAGAATATAGTGTGTACTGAATCCAGAGAGACCTATCAGGTATTGCTATTTCTTCTTGATGATAGAAAATGCAAAATGCATCTATTGATATCTTATATGGACAGAATATTGCTGCCAACTCCTAGCCATCATACTTCTAAAAACATCAATGAAGTGGCAAACTCTGAACCTTCATAAAGTTTATGTTCCATATTCTGGAGTATATTCTTCCACACTTTCCACCATGCTAGTCTCCTTTGATAAATGAAAAAAAGGTTGAAGTTGTTAAGAAGTTTGTCTTGTTTAGAGCCATAATCAATGTTCTTGGAAGCAGTAGTCTAGAGATCAAAAGATGTTTTGAATTAGGTAAATTGCTGCACAAGGCTTCTTTAGAGTATGGAAGTGCAATGATGTTACTTTGGGGACTAAGATGCACCTGTCCAAGCCATGGTTTTCTCCATTGCACCATATGCACGTAAAATTTGACATTGAATAAGGAATTCCACGTGTAGATGAATAGATGCATTTGACTTGTGATGTTGGAGAAGAATGTTGAAAATATCAGAGCTGCTTAAAGGACAAACCCATCTGTATTGGAAGACATAAGGTCAGAGAACTTCTTAGAAACAAGAATGGCAAGACTTACTCTTACATATTTTAGAAATAGTGTCAGGAGAGTCCAGTCCCTGGAGAAGGACAGTATGTTTGCTAAAGTGGAGGGTCAGTCAAAAAGAGGAAGGTCCTTGACTCGATGGAGTGCCACAACTGCTATAATCGTCGTCTCAAACATTGCAATAATGGTGAGGCTGTTGCCAGGTTGGGCAGTGTTTTGTTCTGCAATACATAGAGTCGCTATTGATTGCAACTCACTTGATGGCACCTAACACCAATAGCGAAGTCTATGTTTTGCTTTTCCTATCCAATCAGCATGATGGCATTGATATGATGGATCAATATGAGTCAACAGACTATCCAAGGTACCCAGCTCTTTATTGTCAATATCATGACATGGGACTCAGAGGCAAACTATTAAGGGACATTATCCACCCCATGCATTCATTTATTTATTTGAAAATATGCTAGGAAGGACGGAGGCCCTGTGGCGTAGTGGTTGAGTGTGGGACTGTGACCCATGGGCTTGGCAGTTCAAATCCAGCAGCAGCTCTTCAGGAGCAAGGCTGAGTACTCACATG
This sequence comes from Nesogale talazaci, assembly GCA_004026705.1. Lineage (NCBI taxonomy): Eukaryota > Metazoa > Chordata > Mammalia > Afrosoricida > Tenrecidae > Nesogale > Nesogale talazaci. The sequence goes on from PVJH01006033.1 coordinate 95,671, forward strand.
ACCACCAGAGGGCAGTGATGGCCCCCCATAAAAGAAAACATGCTAGTCATATCCGTGATATAATATCCCCGTTGTAATTTCTAATGAAGAAAACAAAAGACTAGAAATTTTGTTAGACACATCAAAGAGAAATTTACCTCTACCCTGAGAAAATTCCATTATTTGTAAAAGTCATATATATTTAATCAAAATAAATAAACGAGGTAGATATTAGAACCCCTGAGTGGCAATATTGACTTAATGGCAATCAACAACAATCTGTTCACCAAGGTTATTCAGGCACTGCTTAGCGAACCACCCATCTCTTCAGAAATAGATTTTTTAATTGGAAATTTGGTTCAGGAACTAATGAAGGGATTGTTCTTTTTATTGATTAAATAAACCTCAGCTTTCAAGTCCCATATCCTTACACTTTTGAGCGAGTGGAGGACAGGAAGATATAGTTGTTAATTAATGCTCTAGTTTGCTATCTAGCTATTTTGCCAGGCTTTAGAAAAATTGAGATCTTTTGACTTCTAGTGTTTTAACATTGCTTGCTGATGCCTAAGGACCCTGTCTGTCACTGTTGCCATCTGTCTTGGTCCGCTTAGTTCTTACTGAATGTTTTAGTGATGCTAGTGCCCTTCAGACGCTTGTATTTACTAATGACCTTGAAGAATAGTGAAGCATCTAGGCCTTCCTTGAAATATACTCTTATGCTGGGACTCCCTGTGTTTCACAGCACATCTGCTCCAGCATGCCTGTTTCACCCAATTTCTTTATTTCTATCTTTATTTCTGCATTTAACAACATAAGAAAGCCATTTCTGCTTCACTCAATATTGTCCATCATTTTACAAGGCTATCAATTTCCACCCCTGAAACATGTCTAATCCATGCCCTAGGTTCCTTGCTTGATAACTCTTGTCCCCTAAATGCCAAGTGTCCAAAGTCAAGAATTCTTGCTGACATTGCCGTACATTGTGACATTCATAAGGAAAATAAACCACAGTTTTATCTCAGTAGTAGCTATTTGACTAAAATCATATATGCTATATAATTCATATAGCTTAGTGAGTACAATGTCTTGTGGTGCAGTTATATAGGACTTAAAATAGCTATCAGGCTGCAATAAGTAGGTGCAATCAAGCATCTCTTGAGAAGACTGTCAATTTTCTTACCAATAAGAGGTCTCTGCAGAGTTTTTCAAATCAATTAAAGTGATAGTTTTAGGAAAAGGCAAGCTGCTTTTATAAGGCCATATTGTTCTTGAAAAGTGTTGAGCTATCATTCCCAGGAGCATTCATCAGATGTCCCAATTCTACATTTCAAAGAATGTGGATTTCTCAGTTCTACATTTCAATTATTAAGATTTCCTCAATGTCCTTGTTTGAATAACAGCAAATCAGATATACATATTTTAACTCTATCATTCTAATAGATCCTTTTTTCTCATTAAGCTTTGTTTCCATTAGAAAAGATCAGGACAAGCTTTTAAACTATCCCATAAAAAGATGACCAACAGAATGCTCACATTCATTAACATCAAATGGATGCAAAGTTTTGTAGAAGATCATCCAAAAACAGTTGCAGCAAGCACTGTCAGGGAGCTTCCAAAGTTTCGAGAAAGGGTGTAGAATAAGGGGTATCATTACTAATGCTAAATGGATCTTGACTGAAAGCACAGAATATCAGAAAGTTGTTTACTTGGGTTTTATCAGCTATGCAAAGATATTGGACTGCATAGATCATAATAAACAATGAATAGCCTTGAGCAGAATTGGAATTCCAGAAAATTTCATTATGCTCATGCTGAGCATAGTGATCAAAGGGATGTTTTCCGAACAGAATAAGGACAAAATGGATGGTTCAGCATCAGGAAAGGTGTGAGTCAGGGTGACATACCTGTTAAATCTGTGTGTTGAGCAAATATTTAGTGAAGCTGGATTATATGAAGAGGAATACTGCATGTGTCAGAACTGGAGGAAGGTTCATTAACAACCAGCAAGATGTAGGTGGCACAACCTCGTTGCAGAAAGTGATAAGGATTTGAAGCACTTGCTAATGAACATCAAGAATTACAGCCTTCAGTATGAATTACAACTCAATTTTAAAAATATCAAATCTTCACAAATAAACAGATAGGTAGCATCATGATAAAAGGAGAAAGCATTGAAGTTGTCAAGAGTAACATCTTGCTTTGATTCACAATCAATGCTCCTGGAAACAGTAATAAAGAGATCTAATGATGCATTGCTTTGGGCTAATCTGTTGGACAAGATCTCATTATAGTGTTGAAAAGAAAGGATGTCACGCTGAAGACTAAGGTGCACCAGAACAAAGGCATAATATTTTTGATTACTTCATATGCATGTGAAAGTTGGACATCATACAAATAAGCATGGATATATTTGAATTATAGTGTTAGCAAAGAATATGGAATGTACCATGGACTGCCAAAACAGCAAAGAGATCTGTCTTGGAAGATGTACAGTCAGAATGCTCGCTAGAGGTAAGGATGTTGAGACATTTCCTCACATACTTGGGACATATTATCAGGAGAGACCAGCATCTGGAGGACAGAATTCTTGGTAAAGTGGACGAGCAACAAAAAAATAAAACGGGTCTCAATGAGCTGACACAGTGGTTGCTATCAAGGTCAAGAATAAGAACAAAGGGTGATGATTACACAGGACTCAGCAGTGTCCCACTCTGTTGTATAGAGAGTCATTATAAGTGGGATCCAACTTGGTGGCACAAAACAACAGCAACAACAAAGAGAACATTGTTCTCACATTTGTTCTTTAACTGAGATATAAAAGCCTTGCATCTGTAATTATCCTTCTTATGGCTATTAATATAATTCAGTAATAGGATGATAGCTTCACTGTCTTTGTAGGAACTGCTGTCACTGATCGTTCAAATTTTATAATAGCTTCCTATTCCAGTGTTCCTCTCCATCAAACCCTTGTCAGTCATCATAAGTGAAAAATCCTTGAGAAAAGAATATTCACCTTGGATGATGTAGCCATTATTCAATGGACAGTAAATAACCTAGAAAAGATGACCAGTCTGACTGGTTTTTTGGTGGGTTTGGTTTTCTTTTGGGTTATTTGGCTAATTCTTAATATCACTGGGTTAGTTGTGTACTCCATAAACAGATGACATCAAGGCAGAATTAAGTATGAATGATTTATTCAAGAAGCTTCTGTGAACAAAAAAAAGAGAGGAAATTGGGAGGACAGGAATGCAGATGGACATGTTTGTCTTCTTAACAGTTCATGTTGCTTCCATAGTCTTCAGCAGCACCACAGTTCAAACTCATATGTTCTTCTAAGGTCTGCTTTATTCAATATCCATGAATTTGTCCTTGAGGTCCATCAAGTTGACTCTGACCCACAGTGATCCTGTACACAATTGTTCTTATTCCTGAACCTTCTGATGCTGTCACCGTGTCAATCCCTCTTGGCCAGGGCCTTCCTTTTTTTGTTCACCTTCACTTTTTCAAACATGATTTCCCACTCCTGACAGTATGTCCAAAGTATGTAAGAAAAAATCTTACCATACTTGCCTCTGCCCTTACTTCTTTCAATACAGAGGGTTTGCCTTGTCAGCAGCCTGTGGTATTTTCAATATTCATCTGGAGCACAAAAATTCAAATGCATCAATTCATCTTAATCAATGCCCAACTTTCACATGCTTATGAGGTAATGGAGAAGACCATGGTTGGAGACAGTTGCTCCTTAGTCCTCAGTGTAACACCCTTGCTCTTCAATACATTCAAGAGGTCTCGTGTAGCAGTTTACCTAATGTCACATGTCTTTTATCTCAACTACTACTTCTATTGATTAAGGATACAAGTAAGACTAAACCTTTGACAATTTCCATCTTTCCTGCACTTATCACTATTTTCCAGTTGTGAGAATTTGGGTCTTTCTTGCACTGAGTTGTAGTTAAAGGCTACCTAAAAATTAAAGGCTACAATCCTTGATTTTCATCAGCAAGTGTATCAAATCTTCATTTTCAGCAAGTCATGTGTGTTATCTGTATACAACAAGTTGTTTACAAGCCTTCCTCCAATTCTAATGCCCCATTCTTCTTAATACATTAATTGCTGTGATAATTTGATCAGCATAAAGATTGTGTGCTATTTAATAAAGTTATTTGCATGCACAGACTTTTTACCTTGAAAAATTTTAACATGCATTCTCCAGCTTCATTTTCATCACCCTGATGATATATTCCTACCGCTTTGGTTACAATTTTTGCATTCTGGTTGGTCATAATTATCAATGCATCTTAATTGTATGTTTGATCATTTTCAGATTGAAGAATTGGTAGTATTCTTCATTTTCTTCATCTGTTACTTGGGGGCTGGTGCCCAAATTTTGGTAATAGTTGTGTTGATTGGATTTCTTTGAAGGTAGTTAGATAAAATCCAACTACAGATGTAATTGCACTTCAAAATAGATCTCACGCTGTCATTTTGAACTATGGATACCATGCCATTCCTCTTGAACAATCTAATTTTCTAATTGCTGCTGGCCAATGTCAGTCCATTTCAGCTCACTTACCCCTAGGGGACTGATCTTTATGAGTTCTATTTCTTTTTGGCAACTTTTAACTTTCCTAGATTCACACATAATCCAGTCCAAATATCAAATATTAGGCTTTTACAGCTACTTCTTCTCAATTTTATTTCAACCTCTTCAGGAAAGTTCCACTACCACAAGTTTTACTTCAGTCACATCACCATGGTTAATTCTACTTCAAGAAAACAGCACATCTCCAGTGCTTCCCACTCATCCTCAGGCACTATTTTGGACAGTGTTCTGCTTCTATTCTGCAGACCTTTCCTATCTGACAAAGTTTCAAAGATATGCATACATCTTTCAGAGACGTCTTCCTTTGAAGTGGGCATATGGTTCCTTCTTCATTATCTGTTCTTAGTCTGTAAGCTCTGCTATAACTCATTCACTTTACGTAACCCTGGTGTCACTTGAAATACCAATGACATGCCTTTTAGTGTCACAGCAACATACAAGACACGGCAGTATGACAAACAGACAGACAAATGGTGGTCTTGAACACTTCTCCCTCTCATTCACTAACCCCTTCTAGAACATCGTTGCTCTCTTACCTCACTCGAGTGATTCGTGTTAGAGTTAAAATAACTCCCCTAAAGACAAGTTGGTGACACCCCGTGGCTATTAACATACACCTCTTTTGACTGTTAATTAGCCTTTTGAGCTAAAATGGTTAGTCTTATCAAAACTCCAAAGTATGAACCCTGTGGCACCCTTCCTGGACATTATCTCTTAAAATTAATAGCTATTTTTCTCTGCACCATAGGTTTTCAAGCCTATGTGGTTTATCAAGCCCTTTTCAGGAAAAAGAATTATTATTCTGCACATGAATGACAATTAAAGAGTTGTGTACTATAGTTCATAATCAAGGATAAAATGTTGGAGTCTGTTTTGCCAGGCCTCCCGGATCATTGCGTCCCTCACCAGAGGGCAGTATGGACCACTTTGGAATACACTGGTGTACCATTGCTCTATCTACTTCTGTTTCATCATTTTTTATTAGTTTTTTTTCAGCCTCTACGATTCCAAAGACATTATCCCGAAGAGTTTAGAATTATATTATGTACTCAAATTTGTTATATTATGAATTTTACATGAATTGGTGGATAGGGTAGAGTGATGGTCTGTGATTTTAAAAGGAAGCTATACTTTCCATTACAAATGAAGTATAATTAAAACATTAACTTAAAACATTAATTTATTGACTATAGTATTTACTAAACATAATAATTATAATATAAATGTATGGGAAGCTTCTATTTTTATTCAGTGTCTCTGTACTACCTTAATTTTTTTTTTTTGCATGTATCAGCAAATAGAAGTTGAAGACAAGTGATTGGACCTAGGCCTTTCATGTAGAAGCCCCAGTGGCATATTGGGTTCTGAGAAAGTTCAGCAATTCAAAAGAACCAGCAGTTCCATGAGAGAGAGATGAGACTTTCTACTGTGGTAGCCTTACAGAGTTTCCCTGTAACCCTCAGGCAGTTGTACTCTGTGCTATAGGATGGTTATGAGGAGTCAGAATCAACTTGATGGAAGGGAATCAGGAGAGTTCTATGCCTTTCATGGAATCTCACCGGATTGTTTTAATATATGCAGTATGTGATGCTGAACTTTTTCAGTGTTAAATATCTAGAGAAAGAGACAGCTTAAATGCTTGAAATTCCTTCAGTTTTATTGAATTAAGATAGCAATTTTACATGTTTCTTTTCTGTGGGAGACTCATAGAACATAGGATTTTAATAACCAAAGTTAGCTTTCTTTCTGAGTGAAATTCAAGAGGCTGTCTTTTCAAATGATCTCAGAAAGGATAATAAACCTTGTCAATACAATATAATTGATTCCATTTCTCTGTTATTATTTTATAAGAATGGCCCATCTCCAAAGAAATGATCAAATTGACCATAAAGAACTACATGCTGACATTAATATTTGCATTTTAGTATACCATAAAATAATGTAGTCTGTTCTTTTTCAGTTGGATAGACACAACCTCATACAGAAGACTAAGATTTGCAGTAAATAGTATGATGAGTTAATTTCCTTAGAATCCTTGGTGAAAAGAAAGAATTTATCATGAATGATATTCTCATTATGAGCCTTGTTCTTTATAATTCCTAATGTCATCTTTGCTAGATCTGAACTTAATATATGAGTCAAATATATTCCATTTATTCGTTGCCGTATACCTCCTTACCTTCTTATCATCATAACCTGGGTAGAATAATGCATAAATCTGAAGAGTAATAATTCAAACTTCAGCACAATCTTTTATTCAGAAATCAGCTGGAAATATCTATCCCATCCCACAGCATCATTCTCTTCTACCCAAGTTCTTGGTTGATCTTTAAGGGTGCTGGAAATTTCCAATAAAGAACATACCCTCATTCATAAGTAATAAAGAGGGTAGGGAAAGGTAGCTTATTTGAATAGATGTGAGCAGCACAAAAAAGGGAGATAAAAATAACAAAGAAAATGAATGCTTCCATACTTGTCGATATATGCTATATTTTTTAATATTTACAACCTGTATAACAGGCTATATGTGTACTAATACATTTCTGAGGGTTCTCTACTATATTTGAACTAAATTCTGAGTTTGCCATTTCAGGACGGGTATGGTTTGCTTGTAAAGTGCCTTCAAGTCGGTTCTGACTCCTGGTGACAGTTCATACAATAGAAAGAAATAGAGGGTGTTCCTGCCCTCTTCCCCAAATTGACCTTGCATTTGAGCCCTTGTTGCAGCCACTGTGTCAATCAATCTTGTCGAAGACCTTTAGGTTTCTGTGCTGCCCCTCAACCATATGTAGCAAATTCCTATACAACCCTGGGTAGAGCAGAATGAAATGATGTCTTGTCCTGCACCTCCTCACAATTGTTCTTAAATATGAACCCCTTGTTGCAGCAGCTATGTCAATCCACCTTATTGAAGGCCTTCATTTTTTCACTTTGTGTCTATGTTACCAAGCATAATGTCCTGCTTTGAAGACTGGTATTTCTTGACAACGTGCCCAACATTTATTATTTATTTTCTTCTGCTATCTGATTTTTGTGTTGCTGCACTTTTCCCGATTGTTGGAGTTTATGTGTTAAGATGTTTATTTTAATTCTTTTGGCCTTATTGATGTGTGCATTTGTTGCTATAAACTGTCCCTCAATACTGCTTTTACTATGTCCCAATGGTTTTGCTATGCTAATTCTCATGTTTCAAGGAATCCTTCAGTTGTGTTCTTTATTTCGTCAATTGGTTCTTAAGTAAAGTGTTGTTCAATTTCTATATATTTGATATTTTTAAGCTCATCATCCTATGATTTTTAATTTTACAGCATTATGACCTCAAAAATAGTTTTTTGGCTCAGAAATTATTGATGCTGGATTACCTAAAATAGATCTATTCTAGAAGAAAGTGAAAATAAATTTTTATTGGGTGATATGTATATATATATATATACATATATTCAAGTAAACATATTATATTATTAATTTTTGTATCTTTGCTGATTTTCTTTCTAATTGATCTTTAATTAAAAGTGATGTAATGAATTCTTCTAGTATTATCATATTTATCTCTTCATATCTGTAAGAAATTGACTAGTGCATGTGTTAGTCCAGGTAAACTAGAGAAACAAACTCATAGACACACATGTGGATATGAGGAAAATTTATATACAAGAGGAATGGAACATTGAGAGAGCATCCCAACCCAGTCCAGTCCAAAGTCAAGTCCGATATTAGCCATATGTTTGATAGCAGTCTATAAAGTCTCCTTCAGACTTTTGAAGCATGTGCAATGACACCAGGACAATCACAGGTGAGTGGGTGCAGAGTCTTATGTATCTGATGGCAGTAGGAACATCTCAGCACTGGCAGGAGTCTCCACATGGTTTCTCTGGATCCAGAGGTTTGGCTCCATCAGAACAAACCCATGTGACCTCTCCTCCGGTTCCTGCAATCTTTAGGAACCAGGATCTAACAGCATGCTGTCATCGCACCTTGTCAGTAGTTCGTCATCTCAGAGACTCAGTCCAGTCTCTCTTCTCCAATTGGGAAATGCCATGATATTTCCCAGAATTCTCAAGAGAAAGCCATGCCCATACAGAGGTCTGATTGAATACTCCTTGGCTATCTCTAGATTGACGGGCTAGACTCCACCCCTAGACTCCCTATTATGGAATTGACACACGATTACATGACTGCTACGTGTATTTTGATGATCTTTATTTAGGTGAGCATATATTTAGAATTATGGTTTCTTAAAACTTTCATAATTAAATAGTGACCTTCTTTGTCTCTCATCATGTCATTAAAGTTGATTCCAATTCAATCAAATATTGTTAATCCATCTTTCTTTTGATTGCTGTTAACTTGATATATTTTCCACTTTCTGATTATTAGTGTATGTTTATCTTTTAATCTGATGTGCATGTTTCTATCAGCAGTACATAAGGTTGATATATTTGAGACAATTCAGACATTCATTTCAACTATTTAGCTATGTGGAGGTAGACACACTTGTTTCTTTTGTGTTGTTGTTGCAACTGCTAAGCCCAATAATATGTGAGAGTCAGTCTAAAGTTGAGACCAGGTGAATGAACGGTCCAGGAAGGGATACCATTGGTGTGGGGTTATGGGGGGGTGCGTGGAGAGATGACAAAGATTTGGGAGATGAAGAAAATGTGCAAACATTAGTTTACAAGCTTTTTAACTCATTAATGTTTCTCCTATTTATGAGGTGTCACTGTGTGGCAAAGGGTGACAAGGAGAAGACCCTGATCATCAAGAGGGGTCTTCTAGTTCCACAAAGGGCCAGTAGTAACAGGTCTTCCTGCGCTGTCCCTCAAATCTCAAAACCAGATGCAGGACCAGGCCTCCCTTTGGGAGTTGGCTTCTGCTCACAAGATCTTCCTGGCCAGCCTTCCAGAAAGTGTGAGGTACACCTCTGAGCCCTGGAAAGTGGGGCTGCACTCCCCCAAGTTGTTCACTCAGTGGGGGAACGGCCTGGTGTGAATGCCAGGCCTATTGCGGACACCCTCCTGAGGGGAACTGGGCATGAGGGTGACACAGAAGGAAGCAGGAGGTCCTGTGTCTCCCACATCCCCTTTTTACTGCTGGCCATCATGAGCACATCTTGAGGAGAATGGTTGCCTGCCAGAGAGCACCCTGAGAAAGAAGGTAGCAGGGGGCCTGGGGGTGGGGTAAGGGCATAGTTGAGATGCTTTTCTCCTCAAATGAATGTCCTTCAAAATGACTAACGAACTGTGTAGTGGGCTAACGCGCTGATGGAAAAACACTGCTGGGCTGAGAGGTCTCATTTAGCATCCATTGGCCTGCTCTGTTTCCCCCACTTGGGTGTTGTGAGGAGTGGAAGAAGCTGCCCCATCCCAGCCCCTCCCCCAAACCAATCACTATCATTATGGCTTTCATAGGAGCATGCTTCCCTTTGTTCCAATGTCTTCTTTGACCCAATTTACTTTCGGAGGTTAGACTTGTAAACACCAAAGCACTACAAAGCATGGGACATCTAGTGACACTGGGCTGAGAAATGCCCATATAAATGCCATATATCAAACTACCATTGTTTCACACCAGGATAAAAAGG
>PVJH01006034.1:0-71995 GCA_004026705.1 Nesogale talazaci
ACATCATGGATTTTGCCTGTTGGATGAGAAGGCCAAGGGCATGTGTACCCATATCAGCGAGAGGAAGCTCTTCCACCTGCAGGGATTCACGGCATAAAACTGCTGTTAGATGGTGAGAGGTGAAGGACTTGGTTTGAGCAGTCCCGACTCCTCCTCTGATGGCTGCTGCTTGGAATTGCAGCCCTAGCCCTCGTAAAGCCAGACCATGGTACTGAACTACCACCTTTTCAGAGATAGGAGCTTGACAGCAAGTCTCTTACTGCCTGACCAATTCTGTTTTCCATACCTACCTCTAGGACCACGCTCCTTAACCGAGCCTGAGGGCTCAGGATACAGCCTGCGGACATGGAGTACATAAATGAGCACATTTTAATCCTGATGGATAAGAGTTTAGATAAAGGAGACCTCACTGGTTGGGGTCCATTTTGTATATATCTTTTATGAGAAAGAAATGGTAATTATTTAACGCATCAACCTGTGGCCCTTACAGGAAAAGTTTTGGGTTTATTTTACATAACAGGGCAGGGTCCTGTTTCAGGGAGTTGAGGGAGAGGGAGAGTATCATGGTAGATGGTATCCATGATAATGTCTTATTCTAATGAAATGTAGATTTTTATTTTCTACTTTTATTAACATCTTAAGAAAAAGTATTTTTAAAAACCCAACTGAAAGCAGCATGAGCCCTACCAGTGTGGATGCCTTTCCAGCCAGTATCTCTTATGTCAGGGTAGTGCCTTAGAGGGTACTGAAAAGGCCTCTTCCTGCTCCTCTTTCTAACTCAAAGCGAGTCAGGACAGGCCCCAGGAAGTTCTGCGATGATGTCTTGGCTCTTGATGTCCAAGGCTCTTCCAGCACAGACCAGCTTGGTTCTAGCAGGAAGGACTGGAGTGGCCAAAAGTTCTCTTTTACCTATTTCTGGAATTGAACCTTTGAGGACGGGCTTTCCAAAGTTTACATTTTGTTTTTCCTTCATCAGGGATTTGTGGGGTGGGAAGGAGGGGTCAGTCACATGCAGTGTGAATGGTCCTGCTGACCCCGTGGTGCTGAGAAGCCTGCAGAAGCTCGGTGTTCCTCATGCTGCCGCACTTTTACTGTTGAAATAGGTCCAAACGAAATCATGCTTTGTGCGCACTTCAGCACCACATTTACAAAAGAAAGCATTCAACTGAATTTTAAGAAACAAGCAAATATAAAAACCGGGAAAGTCCTGAAAATGTGCCAGTTTTTAAGATCAAAACTGAAAGACACATTTCGTTGTAATGAAGAGAATAGAATTTCAAATTGTTACGTGAAAATAAGCGCCTGATTAAATCAAGTATTCTTGTGGCCTACATTTCTGCCCCTCTATGGGTAGGATATTCCCCTAATCAGAATCCTGAAGCAGATATTAGCCAGACTGTTCACTACTGAAACCCAATCAAATAAAACACTTAAAAAATATATCCTCCAGCCATATTCGAATGATCGATTCTGCATTCCCCCACTGACTGGGAGGAGAGACAGTGAGAAGTTTATCAGAAAACCAGATACAGTCCATCCACTGATTGTCATTCGTGCCTCTCAGCATGTCTTTTGTAAGCAAGAGCCTTGAATTGGACGGTCTGAGTGAGGGGGTCAGTTGCTAGCACTAAAGTTGAGGTGCCTACAGGGGAATCCTGCTGACCCAGTGGTGCTGAGAGCCTGAGAGCCTACGAATGTTTCCCTCTGCCCTGGGTGGAGTAAGACTATCTACACTGTATTGTTACAGTGTGTTTGCACTTTTCAGATGTTCTAGATAGTACATATTGTATATTGATAAAAAATGTTTTGTTTATGTATTTGAGATAAAGGCTTAAAACTTGAGACTATATATTTGAAATTCAATGCTAGAAAATTTCTGTTAATATCTTTAAGAGCTTTCACCTAACTTCACTTAAATGGGTCATCAGTTCTAGAACCTACTTGAAACGGTATCTGTGTTTGCTACCTTGTTTTCTTAATTTGATACACACCCTAAATAGACTTTTGTGGTGTTTTGAAGTGAACTGAGTACTAAGCTCTACAAAGTGCAGAATGTCAGTTCTCTGTGATGTACTTGCATCAATAAAAAAGACATTTTACTCTTCTTCAAGGTCCTGGTCTTTGTGTTCAGGCACTGTAAGGAGAGATAGGACATCGTCCTGCTGGGGTGTGGGATTAATGAGGAGGTTGCGGCTGTTAACACACTCCATTGCTGTGGACTGCACCGAAAGTGTTCCTTTATGGTTAGAACAAAAACAAAATGCATTACATTGATTTTATCTTCACTCATAATGACCCTGTATGACAGATTTGAACTGGTTTCTAAGGCTATAAACTTTAAGGTTTGAACTGGTTTCTAAGGCTATAAACTTTAAGAAAGCAGACTGTCACGTTCTTCTCCTAAGGACTGGATGGCGGGTCCAAATCACTGACCTTATCAGCTAAGCATTCAACCACAATGCCCCTTGGCTCTCCAGTCATCTCAGCTGCATTGAGGTTTCGGTTTTGTGCCTTAGACACAGGGCTTCCTCTAGAGATGTGGGTGGTGATGGAACTGCCCCTCATCTTCAGGGAAGTTCATTAGGACAGTGCTTCTCAAAATATCATTTCACACCCGAGTCAGAAACGGGAACCTGATCATCTGAGTGAAGCCATTCCCTTAAAGTGAAGTTCTTCATTAAATATTCCTGCCTACTTTTAGAAGCCATGTTTGTGAATATGTTCATGAACTCACATTGTTCTTAGGTCTCTTTTTCATCGTACTCTCCACCTAGAGCATTTATGCCCCATTTTTAGACCTATTCAACTCCAGATCATTCCTCAGAGGTCTCATTAAACAAACACACTCTGAACACACCTTCTTAGTGCTATTTCTCCTCGCTCTGAGTTCTGCCAGGCCTTTCTTACTGAAAATCTTGACCCTACACCAGTCCCACCCCCCTGTATCACACCCATTGTGGAACTGTCATATGTTTACAAGTCTTTCTTGCATTCAGTTCTCTACACTTTCTGTGATAACTGGGAATGGCATAGTGCAGAGTTCATAACAGGCCCGCATGATGAATGAAGGGTGCCTTTCACTTTGAACACCTTTAAGGAACATGTTATGCCATCAAAGGTAGCTACAAAGATCATAGTAATTTCTGTAAAAAACCAAAGATTATTTATGAAATAGACAAACTACACTTGTCGTGTGTCCCAACTCCCACGTGTCTATGAGGCAACTGAAAAGAACATGATTGGGGTCAGGCACACCGTAGTCCTCAAAGTCACACACTGGCTTTTCAGCAAGGATGGAGAGCCTTCGTGTGATTTGGACATGTTGTCAGGAGAGACCAAACCCTACAGAAGAACCTCATGTGTGGCAGCGGAGCCACCAGCAAGAGGAAGGCCCCGACAGAACTGATGACAGCGTGGCTGCGACCAAAGACTCAAGCGTGACCGTTGGGAGGGTGGCGTGGGATCACACCGTGCTCTCTCGCTCACAGGGTTGGGGTGAGTTGGGCCTGACTCTAGCATCTAAGCACAACCACCCGTGTCTAAGTGTGCGTAATAGTGTGTTTCTCAGGGAGATCTGCATCGCAGTGTCCGAGCACAGAATCAAGAGGTGTACTATTGAAGGCTGTCAGCTCTATGACATAAGGGAAAGAAGAAGGCCTCTATTTGGCTGGCTCTTTACCATGATGCTTTAGATGGTGCCAGCACAATTGGAACCAGCTAAAGTCAGTCCAGCTGACATAAACAAACTTTCTTAAAACATTGTTTTTAAAAGTCGGACTTGTATGGGCCAGGGTCAAACCAGGCAGCCCCCCCGGCCTGGGAAGTTTCCTGCACCAGGCAGCCCCCTGCACCCCTTTTGTGTCAGCCTCACTAAGAAAGAGATGAACAGCCTGGTGAACTTTGTAAACCCTTCCTCTGGCATTTCACAGAGCTTATCTCCCCGAAGGGCACAGCCCCTTCACAGAACTTCTCTCTCAGGGCCGAGTGTTTACAGTCTCTTCCCTCAGTGTCCCAGGAGGCGGATCTGTGTCCTCACAAACCATATCCTGACTCAGACCCTGCAACTGCACCATCAGAAAGCCTCATCCCCTTAGGAGTACATACGTCCTTGGCTCAAGCCCTATAGACGTCCCACTGAGCAAGTCATTTTTTAACCTTCAATTTTCCCATGATTACAGTATTATAATTATAATAATTAGATTTACACAGTGACTGCCAATGATGAGCTCAAGCAAAGGAGCAATTGTAAGGATGGCTCGGGACTAGGCAGTGTTTCCTCCTGTTGCGCCGTGAGTCAGAAATGACTTGGTGGCACTTTGACACCTAAAATAACAACAACATTTCATGTGGTTGTGATGCTATAAAGGACACAGAGCGTTGTGTCTAACATATCAAGCAGCCAATCAGTGATAACTACAATGCAGAAGAGGAAATGAAGCACATTTTCTAAGAACTGAATCTTTGGGCAAACATCAACACTCAAAGGCAAGCCTGAACTCTTGGTTAATACAATGATACGTTGACATCACTGAAGCATCACTGGGTCCGTCACTATTAACTTTAACCAGGATGTAAACATTTAAAAGAAAAATGCTGACATGTTTGGTATTCAAAAGAAAATTTTCTCAAGAAGAAGTCTACAACCCAACTACGGGGTGGTAACCTTAGATCATACCAAAATAATTTCTATCTTTAATCGCAAAAAGAAACTCAGTCCTGTAAAGAAAAGGAGGGAGCTGCCAAAGAACACATCCACTCATCTGCCCAAAACTCAGATGTGGATCTTGAACAATAATGTTGGGCAGACCGGGTTGTGAAGAGGATAGGGAAGCAAGGACATTATGTGCATGTCCAATCTGGCAGTTTGAAAGACCTGACTGCCTGCCTGCCTGCTGAAACGTCCACTAACGTCTAAAATTTTAAACTTCAGAGATATATTCATTTAACATTAGTGCTCCAAAATATCTGAAACAAATTCTGGTTTGAAAGGAGTAACCAAAATGCTATCTGAGTGCTACAATATGCCATTTCCAATTCTTGACATAACATCTAAAAATAATATCAATAATAATGTGGTATAAATAATATCAAAACACATCACCCATCATCAGAATAACATACAATTTTCTCTTGTAAACATGGATCATTTTTCACACACTAGGTAATCAAACAAGACTCAGCAAATTTTAAAATACTGAAATTATGCAAAACATCTTTCTTAATTTAGAAACTAAGAACAGAAGTAAAACTAGTAAACATACAAATCAATTGAACTTAATTCACTATTAAATAACTATGTTATTTACAGTTTACAGTAAAAAAATACTGGATGCAAGTAAAATCAAAACCAAACCAAAACTTACTGAATTCAGCAAAGGCACTTTTCAGAGGAAATTTTATAACAATAAAGACCTATATTAAGGGGCTGAGCCCGGTGGCGTAGTGGTGGTGTGCGGGACTGCGGCCCACTGGGATGGAGGTTCAATTCCAGCAGTGGGGCTGGGCTCCTACTTCCACCACCCGAGGGCAGTGATGCCCCCCCCCCCAAAAAAAAAGACATTAAGTAAGAAGAATGATCTTAGTCGAAACACATCTTGAGGAACTAAAAACAGAAGAGAAAATCAAATATGGGCCTTCTAGAATAAAGGAAATTATTAATAAAACTCAAAGATTTATATACAACAACAATTGAATATTGAGAACACATCCAAGCCCAGTCCAGATAAATCTTTTGAATCCAATATTTACCCATATGTCCAATACCAATCTATAATGTCTTCTTCAGACTTGCACAACACATGCAATGACACCAAGTGCAGGAAGATCACAGGCCAGTGGGTGGGACATCTTGTGGATCCAGTGGCACTGAAAGCCTCTCAGCCCTGGCAGAGGTCTTCACGTGGCTACTTCAGCTCTGAAACCGTGCCTCAGGGTAATTTCATGGGCTTCTCCTCCGAAATGCCTCAAAGGCAGTTAGCAAAGACAGAATCTACTGCCTCTTAGGAGGAAAATACAGGAATTCCCAGAACCCTCAAGGGAAGGCCATGCCCATAGAGGCCTCATTGACTATACAATGATTGGCAGGCTAGCCTCCACCCCTTCACTCATAATCCTCTCAAACTGACAAGATTATATAACTACCATAATCCTTGGGAATTTTGAGTCTCATCTGAGTCCCTGTAGTTGGTCCGAGCAATGATCTACACAGCTAAATTTACACTTGCCTTACCTCTCATGTATCACACCTGGAATGGCATATGACACTTGATGTGGGAAAGGCCTGAAGATTGCCAACCTACACCAGTCTGGAATAGGTGTCTTTGTTCTCATTGTATTATCCTCTCTAGGACAAGAGGCCATGTGAAAAATTGAGTCCCAACATCTTCCTATAAATCATTATTTAGCCCTGTTTGTCATTCCTGTCTCCAGCAACGGGAAATTTTTCCAGATTGGATTAAATCCCTTTGTGTTTACTAATCCTCTTAGAGATCCGTAATAGAAAACTCTGTGAAATCAAAGTAATGGAAACATGTCCCCCAGTTTCTAGAGATGGAATGGCAGAAACACTCCCATTTCCTGTGCCTAGGTTGCAGCCTACTCTGGACCTAAGGACCTTTAATCTCTCTCCACATTGAGCTGTGATTTGGCCTGAGGGTCAGATTTTCACTCCTTATTCCTGAGACAGTGGAAACAGTATCAGTTCTGTGGCCCCCTAGGGAGTGATGGAAATGATGGTGCCAATGCCTTTGGGTTGCTAGCTTAAAGCACAGTTCGGTTCTTGGTCAGAACCCAGGACCTTTAATGCCTACACATCATGACTGAAAGAAGAGGGGATGGACTGGAGGAACTAAGTAAGTCCCAGATAAAAGGAGATAGGGAGGCAAGTGGGCTCTGCGATCAGAGGTTGGGATGAGAGGGTATATAACCTTAGATGCAAGAGGAAGATCCATCAAACATTGTCAGTGAACTTAAGAATTTGCCTCTTTGTTTTCCTGTTCTTTGCACTTCCGGGAAACATGTTGTCATGCTTTCTCATCCAAAGTCATGTGACGTTTTCTTCTGAAATTGAATTAAAATACTCTTTTCGCATAGAGCACAGCGTCTGCCAGTTCCCCAGCTGTGCTTCTCCTGACCCACTGCTTGGTGTACAACCTTGATCCAGGCATCTTTCCCCCACATTTAGCCTTGCTCCTGAATCCAGGGGATCAGTGACACAATTTCTGGGGCTCCCTGGCCCACTCCAGCCACACCACCTCAGAACCCAATGCAGTCACCACCAGCCAATTAGCCCTCCTCAACCTTACCGCTGCACTCAGAGCTACTCCCATCCCACCACCCACAGCAGTATCAGCCTATCCCATGCCAATGTGGTGCTGCTCACCCATAGCAGTAACAGCAGTCCCCACAGTGCCCAACACCCCCACCCTGTGGAGACTTTCCCTTGGTACATGCAGCAGTGGTAGTGGGGTTGTTCCTGCCTTCGCTCGGCACCCCCTCTCATGCCAGCAAGGCCTCCCACACCATGTCTTCTGTTAGGTGCCATTGAAAAAAAAAAAAGGCTGCAAATCATGGCCTGACAGCCCAGACCAACCCAGCCCAGGGGCATATATACAGTCACCAGCATCACTCCAGTCTCTGAGATCCTTAATCACTGATGGCCACTAAGTCACCACCCTGCCTACACAGCAGTCTGACCCACCACCATAGTAGGCCACAGGCAACCCGCAAAAAACACCCTTACTAGTCACACAGAAAGAGCACAGGGTGCCCAGCTCTACAAACTGTCAAATGAACAGCATATCACAAGATGCCCAAAACAAGAAAACAAGAAAGACAAAGCATGACAGCAGCGCTAACGTCGCTCATAGAAGAATCAGACGTGGATCTGCCACAAGAAGAAATGTTCAGAAGGCTTCTTAGTGTAATACAGGAGGTGAAGGAAGCAACACAGAATAAAGATGCAATGATAGAGGAGATGAAGGCCACGATAGTGAGGATAGAGAGGACAGAAGGGATGGTGTCCATGCACAAGAGGGAAAAACAGGCGCTAATGGGTGAGGTAACAGAAACTACACAAAAGATCACGGATCTCACAAACAGACAAAAGGAGGTTGAGAATCCTATCAGTGATTTCAAAGACAAGCAGGGAGACCTCAGAAAATGAGAAAGACAGCCAAACAAGATAATAAAAGAATTGGAAGCAAATCTGAGATCAATGACCGATGCTATGAAGAAGAAAAATATACGTCAAGACACGATGAAGAAGTTGATAGCTATATTAGCAAGGGAATTTTTGGAAGCAAACTTTCCCATCTTAAAGAATGAGAATCAGACAGTCATACAGGAAGCAAAGAGGACACCAATTAGAATAAACATCAAGGTATATAATAGTTAAATTATCCAATTTCGAGGAAAAAGAGAACATTTTAAGAGCAGCAAGAGAAAGGAAGACAGTCACAAACAATGGTTCAGGTAAGAATATGCTCAGACCTACCAGGCAAAACCATGAAAGGGAGAGAGGAGTAACATCTTCCAAAATCTTAAAGAAAAAAACCCACCTGCCCAAGAATCCCCTACCCTGCCGAATTATTAAGATAGATAGAGAGTAGGGTCTTCCAGGACAAGGAAAAACTCAAAGAATATGCCATAAGACATCCCTATGGAAGATACTTGCAAAATTACTATGGTCAGAAAATGTTCAACATTTACCAAGCATAAAAGGAGACCATATATACTAACTCCATCCAGAGGTTAACGAGCCAATAACAATTACCAAGATAACATTCTCAGAGGAAAACGAAGACAAGAATGAAGTCATACACACAAACACAGGGCACCGACATGAAGGTAGATAGGAAAACACCCAACACCAAGACACGAGATAACAGCAATGAATCCACAGATTGTGATAACTGTAAATTTCAATGGTCTTGTGGTGGTCATGTACTTATATTAATTTCATGATTGCGATGTAGGGGTGGAGTCTAGCCTGTTAATCTGGAGATAGCCATTGAGTAGCCAATGAGGCCTCCATGTGGGCATGGCTTTCTCCTGATACGTCGGGGAAATCTCGCAATATTTCCCTCATGGGGATAAGAAGCTATCTCCCGGTTGTTGGGAGTTAGTATCAGAGACAAGACAAGATGGTAGCATCTGAGGAGCCAGAGAAGCCACACAGCTTGGCCCTGATGGAGCCAGACCTCTGAAGCTGGAGAGGCCATGTGGAGACCCCTGCCAGTGATCAGTTGCTTCTGCCACCACTGGATGCTGTTGATGAACCCTGAGCCCTGGAAGTGAGGAGCCATGGGGAGACCCCTGCCAGCACTGTGATTCTGCACCCAATGACCTGTAACTTTGTGAGTCGGAAGGAGACATAATAGACTGGTATCGGGCATATGGGCTAATATCGGACTTATGACTTTGAACTGAACTGGGTTGGAATGCTTTCTCAGTGTTCCATTCCTTTTGTATATTATGAATATCCTTATATCCATATGTGTGTCTATAAATTTGTTCCTCTAGTTTACCCGGACTAACAAAGGTCTCAAATCATATACTGAAAAATGAAAAGGCTGGCAGACTGGCTCAGAAAACATAGCCATCAGTCTATTGCCTGCAAAAGACACATCTTAGGCTCTCAGACAAAAAAAAGACTAAGAATAAAATGCTGGCAGAAAATATATGAGGCAAACTGCAACTTTAGAAAAGAAGGGGTTGCAAATTAAAACAAGAGACAAAGAGGGAAACTGTATAATGCTGAGAGGATCAGTAAACTGGGAACCAGTGAGCCTGACAAATATATATGCACCCACTGAGAGACCTGCGAAATTCATCAAACTATTCAAAAGATGAAAAAAGAAATCACAGATCCTACAATCATAGTAAGTACATATAGGAAAAAGGAAGAGCGATTTATGACTGATAATGCTATCACAAAACCTCCAGCAACTAGAACAGAGTCCACAGAACAACCCCTCCAATAGCAAAAGGAAAGAAATAATAAAAACCAGGCAGTTAAACCAGTGAGAAGACAAAAGAGTGATGCAAAAGATTAATGCAGCAAAAAAGTAGGTCTTTGAAAGGATCCAAAGAATTGACAGACCTCGAGCAAACCTAACCAAAGAGAGGAAGGTGCAGGCATCAATAACCAGGATGAGGGATGAAACGGGGAATTACAACTGACCCACCCAATGAGATTAAAAGAATAATCACAAAGTACTATGAACGTCTATATTCTACTTAATTCAACAGTGTGGAAGGCATGGACAAATACTTGGAAAAAAATCCCTCCTTCCATTATCCCAGATAAAGGTAAAGAACCTTAATAGACCCATAGCAAAAGAAGAAATAAATATGGTTAACATGAAGCTCCCAACAAAAAAGCTCCTGGACCAAATGGCTTCACAGGAGAATTCTACCAAGCATTCAAGGAAGAGCTGACCCTGCACAAATTATTTCAGGGCATAGAAAAGGATGGCAAACTCCAAACTCATTTTACACAGCCATCCTAACTCTGACACCCAAACAGCGCAAAGATATCACAGGAATAGAGAGCTATAGACCACTAACTCTAATGGACATAAATGCAAAATCCTTAACAAGACACTCGCCAATCGAATACAGAAGTATATAAAACGTATCATCCACCATGATCAGTCAGGCTTCATCCCCGGGACGCAGGGATGGTTTAACATGTGAAAATCCATCGATATTATATACCACATTGATAAGAAAAAGGATAAAAATCAAATCAATATTGATAGATGCAGAAAAAGTATTTAACATTCAACACCAATTCCTAATTAAGACATTTAAGAAGCTAGACATGGAAGGAGAACTCCTCAAGCTTATACAAGCTATCTATGAAAAGCCAACAGTCAACATCATAGTCAATGAAGAACAGATGTAAACAATTCCAGTGAAAAAGAGAACCAGACAAGGCCTTACGTGCCCATTTCTATTTAATTTCGTACTAGAGATTCTAGTTAACAACATAAGACAACCAAAGGACATTAAAGGTATCAAACTGGGAAAGAAGGAGGTGAAACTATCACTATTTGCACAATTCTGTACATTGAAAATCCCCAAAGCTCCACAACAGGAGTACTGATAGTGATAAAAGGAATATGGAAGAGTGACAGGATACAAGCTCAACAAACAGAAGTCTATTGGTTTGCTACATACATCGGATAAGACCATGGAAGAGATCAGAAGACAGTACCTTTCACAATAGCCAAGAACAAATTGAAGTACCTAGAGATATATTTAACCAAAAAACCAAAAGACTTAAACAAGGAAAACTACAAGACCTTACTATTGGAAACAAAGATGACCCCCACAAATGGAAGAATATCCCATGCTCATGGATTAGAAGACTCAATACAGTAAAAATGTCAATTTTACCCAAGGCACTTGCTATCCCGATTCAAATACCAACAACCTTTTTCAAAGAATTGGAAAAACTGACCACCAATTTTATGTGGAGAGGGAAGAAGCTCAGAATTAGCAAAGAACTCCTGAAGAAGTCAGAGGACTTAATTTACCTGACTTTTCTACCTACTAACCAGCCACAGTGGTCAAACAGTGTGGTACTGGCATAATGACAGATACTCATACCAATGGAAAATAATAGAAAACCCAGAAATAAAACCACCAGCATATAGAAAACTGATCTTTGACAATGCCCCAAAAGCGTCAAGTGGGAGGCGGATGCCCTCCTTAACAAGTGGTCTGAAAGCAATGGATATACACCAGTAGAAAATGAAACAAGATGTTTACCTCACCCCATGCATAAGAACAAATTCAAGGTGGATCACAGAACTAGAAGTAAAACCCCAAACCATCAGGACCATCACCAAAGGAATGGGGACAACCCTAAGAACCTTAGCTCAGGGAATACATAGGTTAACAGCAACAGGGAAGGGTTCACACACAGGTGAGCCTGAAATCAACAGGTGGGATTTACTACCCATGTACGTTGAAAGACTTCACCAACAGGGAGAGGATTTTTAGCAATGACACAACAAAGGGATTATTATCAAAATTTATAGTACCCTTCTGGCTTGCAACAAGAGGAAAACAGTTAACCCCCTGAGGAAGTGTGCAAAAGAACTGAAGTTTCATGAGGGAGGAGACTCATATACAATAAACATGAGAAAATGCTTCTGATCACTAGCCATCAGAGAAATACAAATTAAAACAACCATGACATACCATGTAACTCCCTTGAGGTTTCCCCACCTGAGAAAATCAGACAGCAACAAATGTAGGAGGGGATGTGGTGAGACAGGAACTCTCTTTCATTGCTGGCAGTCCGGTAGATATGTACAGCCTCTGTGCAAAGTGATCATCGAGTGATATTTAAAGAAAATGGAAATTGATCTACGTTATGACCCAGCAATTCCTCTATTGGGCATATACCCAGAAAAGAAATAAAACATGATCAGTTGTCTGTGCTCCAAAGTTTACTGTGATGTAACTCACAATCACAGAGTTGGAAACAACCTAAATTTCCATTGATAGATGGATTAATCAACTCTGGCACATACACACAATGGACCACTATGTATCACTAAAAAGCACTCATGATCACATGAAACATACCATTTCGTGGGAAGAGTTGGAGAAAATTATGTTAAGCGAGATCAGCAGATCATAAAAGGCCAAGTGCAACATGAATCCCCAGAGGTAAGTCTAACCAGCACACTAGGTACAGAAGAAAGACACTTATCTCCCAATATACAGATTTAGGTACAGGCAGTCAGGTGGAGGTCACACCAAACACCAGGAGGTACATATTAATCCAAATCAAAGAAGGGGAAAGTAGGGAAGGATACAGGAGGAAATGGAGTGAGATGAAAGTGAGATTATGACATGGGGGGGAACAAGGGGAAAAATATTGGTTATGTCTCCACAGAATTGGGAGAGTGCAGAGACCCGACCATAGCAAACCAAACCATGAGGGCAACATAACCATGAAAGGATTAAGCTAAAGGGCTGGTCCCAACCAGAGCCAAAGTGAACCCTCTCTAGAAGTATGTGTGAGAGAACAACACTAAACCTACAGGTTGGAGAGAGGGGTCAGCATACCATGCCCACGCAGATGAAAACCAAGAAGGAAAAAGAGGAAGGGACAGTTATTCTAGACACCATATTGGCACACCAAGGTAGAAGGACGACATCCCTGCACAAAGTTGCTAAGGCAGAGAGAGGATTTTAGGGCCAATGACAACTCATGACATGCTTTCCCCTTACTGGATCATACTGCAACAGAGGACAATACTGGGGACACACACAGCGGGAGGTAGTGGGGTCTGATATCCCTCTCCCCCACAGCAAGGCAAACCAAGAAGGGAACATAAAAGATCAGCAACAGGAGCCAATCCACACGCCCCTAGAGAGTTCCCAAAGTAGTCTTCAGGCTAGAAGGGCAGCCCCTGGAATTCTCCCAGGACCAGTGAGGAGACAGTCATAAAGGTTAGTGGACTGATCTAGAATTATGCTGTTGTTGTTGCTTTTTCTTTTTTCCATGTTTTGTTCTCCTTTTGATTGGTCTATGTCAAGTTGGTTTGCCTACTTAAATAAAACAGGCATGGGAAACAATCTCAAGGAGAAAGCAAGAGGATGAATGGTCCCAGAAGGACTTGTAGCAGAGAAGTTGGTGGGAGAAGGGAACGGTGAACAAACAATGCCATAGACAGGGGAACAACCAGGGAATTAAAATCAATAACGATGATGTAGAGATCCTGGTGGTATTGGAGCAAAAGCTATCTAGCTAAGAAGAGGACGAAGGGCAAGTGTGAAGGTTGAGGTGGAGGAAGGTAAAAAGAAACAGGAGGATTTAGGGGGCAAAGCTATGGCTTAATATAAGTATAGGCGTGTACATATATAAATACATTAATCCATAAAATAAAGGTATTTTATTTTACCTTTAAAATTAATCCATAAAAATAAAGGTATTGGCCTCTGAACCATATATACCTGAGTATAAGTCAACCCTAATAGCAGCCGAGGCACCTAATTTTACCACAAAAAAGGCATAAAAAATGAGCTGAAAAACTCAGCTTATACATGAATATAGATGGTATTTAGATGACAATACACTTAGGTAGTAGATGGACTTTGGGTTTCTGCTCATACCCTCCCTCAAGACAAGAAACCCTTTGTTCTAACAAACTGGCATTCTCTGATGCTCACCCTCCCAGAACAATCACTTAAGATAAAATGGGTGCTAAAAAAAATAAAATAAATAAAAAGATAAAATGGGTGCATAAGCAAATGTGGTGACAAAGTGAATGGTGCCTAGCTATTAAAAGATATAGCATCGGGAGTCTTAAGGACTTGAAGTTAAACAAGCGGTCATCCAGCAGAGAAGCAACACGCCCACATGCAAGAAGCACATCAGCCTGTGTGATCGTGAGGTGTCATTGGGACTGAGTAACAGGCATCGAAGACCCACAACAAACAAATAATGAGAATAAGGGGGGTCAGAACAGAGACCCAACGTCCATCTGTAGACAATGGAACATCTCCCCACAGAGGGATTTCAGGGAAGGAATGAGTCATCCAGGGTGCAGTAAAGCACTGATGAAATATAATATTCCTCTGGTTCCTTGAGGCTTCTTTACACCCCACTATCATGCCCCCAGTGTAGCTTCTCGCTTCGGACTGGACCAGAGTATGTTCACAGGTATAGAGAAAAGAGTTCCTGGACACAAGGAATCCAGGAACAGGAATGGGAATAGCAATACCAAAGGGTAGGGGGAAAAGAAGAGAGAAGAAGGGAGAACTGATCACAACCACACTGTCCCCCACTCCCAGGGGGAAGAACAACAGAAACTATAGAGGAATAGAGACAGTGGTCAGTGTGAGATAATGAAAATAACAATAATTTATAATATATCAAAGGGTCACAGGGTGAGGGAGGGAGGGAGGGTGGGAGGGGAAAAAAGAGGAGCTGATACCAAGGGCTCAATAGAAAGTAAATGTCTAGAAAAGGATGGCAACTTATGTACAAATATGCCTGATACAATTGATGTATGGGTTGTAATAAGAGTTGTAAGACCGTCCAATAAAATGATCTTTTAATTAAAAAAATACTGTCTTTGGAAAAAAAGAAAATACAGGGATAAATGGGATGTGACGTTACATTATAGGGTTGAAATTAGTGATGTGAAACACAATGTGTATGAATTACTGAATGGAAAACTCATCTACAGTTATTAATCTTTACCTAATCTACAATAAAAAGTTTTTTTTAAAAAAAGGTAATTCAGTCTAATGAAGCACCTTACATTGACAGGTCGTAACATAATAAAGAAAACATTAAGGCCAAATGGGATTACACACATAGGTATAGGGATTATTAGGATTCTAACATACATTTGTTTGGGGGTAGGAACACAATTCAATCCATAAAAATTATTTAATATAAACTGAATTTTGAGATTATTATGGTCAATCTCAAAAATAATACTGAATAAAAGCAATGTAGGAAAGTATGTAATGAAATAATGCATATAAATTCTAAAACTGGCAAAACAAAACTGTACTAAGTATGAGTAAATACACAGGCATAAAAGTATGAAGAAAAATAGCCAATAATTATCACAAAGATCAGGATAGGAATTGTAGAGGCAGAGTGAGGGCAGGTAATTGTGAAGAGGCACACGAGACTGTCACTGAGAACACTGAATCTTATTCTGGATACCTGGTAAGTATTCATTTTATTATTCTTTAAGCTACACAATCATACTATTCAGTGTTCTGTATTTCAGAAGTTTTAAAATAGAAAACACATTTTCATTTAACTTTTTAAATAAACTTAAATACTTCATTGCTACAAGTTAATATTCCTTGCTTAATTTCTAACTTTTAATAAAAAATTGGCTTGAAAAAATAAGAAAAATGGTAGTCATTTGATTCTGACAAAAGACAAGCAGCAACCCAGCAATTTGACATTTATACTCTCTCACTTTAAATGAAGATGGCTCTAATACTCTTGTAAAGAATGTTCAAAAATATGCCTACATACTATCCCAACATAAAACTTCTTTGAGTAATTAGTAAAAATTACTGTTAAATAATTCAGTTGACACCCCAATTGAATGGGGACTTTATATTTCAAAGACATGATATACCAAACAAAAAATATAATGTGTTTTATTCTGTGAATTTTCAAGAGTTTAACTACAAAGATCTTTTTCAATACGGTTGAAACTTGTACATGCCTTTCATCACATCTCAAATTTCTAGATTTAAGTAAAAGATCCATGTGTGATACTCTATCATTCTCTCTGAATAGAATTTTTTATTCATCTCATCACATTAGTAAAGCTTACACTTCAATTACAATATTGTGCTAGGTGCAAGTAATATAATGCATTTCTCTGAAATATAATTCAAAATTTTAAAGTTAGCTTCCTTTCTCCTGACCTGCATGTCAAATCTTTGTGATCTTATGATATATCTCACTAATTTATTTCCACTCATCAAAACTGTGCCAACTCAAAATATAATAATGCAAACATTTTCCCATAGGCATATTAGAAAGAATAAATACATATGCACACATGTTGAATGAGACAAACATAGTTTAAGACAAAATGAAAACCATGCTGTGTTCAAGTATTATGAACAGTCACAAAAATGTCCTGACACAGCTTACTCATATTAACTGATGTTCCCAGATACAGTACTATCTTAACTTCAATCAAATCAAATGTTCTAACATTTCCATGCTTATTTCTGACTGTTCAAAAGTCTACCACAACTTATTCTATCAATCCTGAACAAAATGATAATGGCCAAGCAACATTAAGTTTTGGTTTCTGCTTCCTCTGATTAAAACAAAGGCTTTGTATTGTGAAACACTTGTGTGTATGTGTGTGTGTTCACAGAATGACTCATCAGTGCAAACATAGTAATACCTTTCTTCTCTGTGTCACTAATAGGAATTAAGGCTAAATAAATGGTTTTGGTTTGTAGTTCAGATGGTAATGTATTAATTATGATACTAACGAACA
The DNA here is from genome assembly GCA_004026705.1 of Nesogale talazaci. NCBI lineage: Eukaryota > Metazoa > Chordata > Mammalia > Afrosoricida > Tenrecidae > Nesogale > Nesogale talazaci. The sequence goes on from PVJH01006034.1 coordinate 17,025, forward strand.
GCTTCTCTATTAGTCCGGTATGCCTGTTTATGAAGGTGCGTTTCTATTTCCTCCCTGAAGACCAGCATTCCCAGGTGTGAATGTGAGGCTTCATTCATGGCTTTGGACTGGATGCACATGCGATACTGTTCAGGGGTCAATTCATCCACACAGTGTTTCTCATGCCAGAGGTGAAAAAGGCCAGGAACTGGAGCCCGAATCACAATATGGTCTCCGTGTAAGTATTTCCTATAAAGATGAACATCTTCTCCACCCCAACCTTTGACTTCCATGTCGAATCCACCTGTAGGGTAAAAAAAAGACACAATACATAACGGTAAAGTTGCTGAACAGGGAAACATACTGAAGACTTACATGGTCTGCTTTAAATGAAATGGTAAGAACATCATAAAGACATGTAAGGGACAGATTTCCAAGAATGAAAGTTGACATTTTGATCCTAAGATTGTCGACAGTATGAGATGACACATTTGAGTGTTTTTTAAACTTTATTGAAATTCAAGTAACAGAAGAAAATTAAATCATCCATACCCACTACCATTAATACTTTGGTACATGTTTCTCTCATAAGCACACGTTTTTATGAATCACCTGCTGTGTTAGTCCAGTCAGACTAGAGAAACAAATTCATATACAACGCATATGGATATGAGAGAGTTTTATATAAAGGGTAGTTGTACATTAAGTTGAATTTCTCAGGCAGTGAACACTGTCAGTAAAGTCTCCAAGCAAGTGAGCAGATAGAGATAGTGTCTCCTGCCTTCAAGAAGGAGTACTGGATTTCCCAGAATGCACAGAAGAAGGCCACGCCCACACAGAGGTCTCATTGGCTAACTCCAGATTGACAGGCCAGACTCCATCCCTGCACTCTTAATCCTCAAACTGACACCAGATTAGGTGACTGCCACACACACATAGACAAAGGAATCAACTAATAAATAGAAAAAAAGGCCAACTTTTGGACTTTACATCTCATATTCTATATGAGAGTGGGCCTATAAGTTATATAAAGTTGCAGGAATGAATGAAATTACTGACATAATTCAGAGGAAATAGAGGGTTGAGATTAAAATACTGAGAGGCACCAATATCTAGAGGTTAAACAGAGAGTAGGAACAATCAGCAAAGGAAACTTAGATACATCTCCAGAGAAAGAACAAATCATCGTAGACAAATGAAGAAACTGTCTTAAGAAAGAAGTGGTTAATTGTACACTGCACAATTAAGAACTTGATGCAGGAGGCCCTGGCAACACACATGACCACATAAGGTAAAAGGATGAATAGACACATAAAATGAGAAGTTGAGACTATTTTTAAACTGGATTTAAAGATTAACAACCAATTATTTTAAAGTATGGGGAAAATAAAACATTTGTAATCAATTTTCTTTGGCTTTTAATGTGCTAAAATAAAAACATTATAGGCTAAAATAGTTTTTATTTGGGCAATTTAATGACATTCGTTGCATGTCTCCTTGTGTCCCTCCATCTTGCCCCTAGTACCCACTAGTAACTGTGACCAACTATAAAATCTTAAAATGAGCACATATAATTTAATGCCTTGTATTTATTTTATCCATTCCTTTGTTGACGGTTCCATCTTTTGGCTATTGTATACAGTAAACACGAGTGAAAATGTGGCAACTTGTATTCCCATTTTCAGTTCTTTTGAGTATTTAATTTGCTGAGTTAAATAGTAATTTAACATAGAATGTTTTCTAACCATTCTAACATAGAATGTTTTCCAAAGTTAACTCACTAATTTTATAATCCCATCAGCCACAGAGGAGGGAACCAATTTCTACACATCCCAGATAAGACTGTCTCCACCCCCAACCTCTCCCACCCCAGTAACCATAAGGATCTTGATGAGGTAGGTGGTATTTCACTATGAATTTTATTTTCAATTCTGTAATGGATAAAAACATTTAGCCATTTTTCTTACATTTGCTGGTCATTTCTATTTCCCTTTGGTTAAATGTCTATTTAAGTCCTTTGCCTATTTTATTAACTGGGTTGTCTTTAAAGTTGTAAGAACTTTGCATATACTTACATATACTGGGTATTAAACTTTTTCTAAGAAAATTTCCAAAAATTTTCTTGCTTTAGATTATGTCTTTACTTTGTTGTTAAAAGACCTTTGTTAAACAATACTTATTAATTTTATAAAAGTCTACTATTTCAACTTTGTTTTTGGTGCTAATGCTTCTATCCAAAGTCACAACTTTGTTTTCTGTCTAGAAGTTTTATGGCTATATTACTTATGTTAAGGTTCTTCATTCATTTCAGGTGCATTGCTCATTTCTGAGATATGATTCTGCTTTATCATGCTGCATAAAAATGTCCATTTGTTAAAGAAATTATTGTCCATATCTCATGGACTTTGCATTCTTTTTAAAAAATAAATTGGCTGTAGATGTGTGGGGTTTATTACTGGATTTTCAATCCTATCTGATTGATCTGCCAGCACCAAACTGCTTTGATTCTTGTAGCTGTAGAGTAATATATTTTAATAAAACAGTGAGATCCTCCTACTCTGATATTCTTCTTCAAATGCAACCACCACTAATCAAGGATCCTAGGCTATCATTAGAACGATTTCAAAGAATTTCAATAGATGTCATAGGCATTTCAAAATTGCTTTTAAATAAGAAATTAAATCATAAAACAGATAAAAGAGAGTATTTCCAAGGATAGCTGAAGAAATACCATAATGGAATGTGCAAAGACCTAGAATCAGAAAACCAAAGGGAAGTGCATGCTTGATAATTTTCAAACTGAGAGAATGGGGAAAAAAAATAATGCTCCAACTGCAATACGAAAGGTGCTACGGGCAAACTACTGAACAACAATGAAGACAATGGTGAAAACAAGACTCCAGGTTCTGATGAGTTACCAACTGAAGTGGTTCAACAGACAATGCAGCATATTCAACTATGCCAAGAGATTTTGGAGGAGGGCTGCCTAAGTGGAAGAGATCCATACTTGTCTATACCTGTGCCCATGCTGTGCCTCTCCACCCCACCCCTGCCCCAAATGATGACCCGAGAGAATGTAAATGCTATTAAACAGTCACATCATGTTTTCAGGTGCTACCAGGTCAGTTCTGAGTCCTAGTAAGCCTGCGAACAATAGAATGAAATACTGCCCAGGTCTGACACCATCCTGTTCCAGCCACTCTGTCAAGGGATTCTCCAGGTACTGGTCTCTCCAAGTAACATGTCCAAAGTATGTGAGACAAAGCCTTGCCATTCCTGTCTCTAACATACAGCCTGGCTGTACTTCTTCCAAGAAGTATTGTTTGTCCAGTTCAGTATCCTTTGTCAACACTACCGCTCAAATTCATCAATCTTTCTTCAGTCTTCCTTATTCGATGTCCAATTTTCATAAGCGTATAAAGCAATTTAAACTATGGCTTGGGTCAGGTGCACCTTAGTCTTGAAAATTAACAGCCTTGATTTTCAACAATTTAAAATGCTTTTGTGCAACACCTTTACCTAAAGCAATGCATTGTTTGATCTCTAGACTGCTGCTTCCATGATCACTGTTGTGGATCCAAGCATGATAAAATCCTCGACAACATCAGTATTTTCTCCATTTATCATTCTGTTACCTATTGGTACAGTTATGAAGATTCTGGTTTTCTTTATGTTGGACTATAATCCATACTGAAGGCTGCAATCCTTGATCTTCAAGAGCTCCACATCCTCCTCACTTTCAGCAAGCAATGTTGTGTCATCTGCATATTGGAGGTTGTTATATAAATAAGCCTTTGTAAAAATCCTGATGCTGCATTCTTTTTCATACAATTTAGCTTCTCTGATTATTATTCTGCATACAGATAAAATAAGAATGATGAGAGGATGCAGCCCTACAAACCCCTGATCTGATTTGAAACTATGCATGATTCCCTTCTTTCTTTAGCATAACTGCCTCTTGATCCATGTACAAGTTGCATGTGAACCCAATTAAGTGTTCTGGAATTCCCATTTTCTCAAGGTTATCCAAAGTTTCTTATGATCCACATGGTTGAATGCCTTTACATAATCAAAAAAAGAAAAGTAAACCTCATTCTGGTATTTCCTGATTTCAGTCAAGTTCCATTTGATGTGAAGAATGATGTCCTTTTTTCCATATCACTTCTGAATCCACCCTGAAATTCTGGCAGTTTCCTTGCTATCACACTCCTGCAACCACAGTTAGATGACCACAAGCAAAATTTTACTTGCATGTAAAATCAATATATTGTTCTATAATTTGTGCATTCTATTGGGTCACCTTTGGGATGGGTACAAATATAGATCTCAACTAGTCATTTGGCCAACTAGTTATTTTCCAAATTTTCCTGGCTCAGATGAGTGTTTTCAGTACTTCATCAGTGTGCTGAAACATTTTAATCAGTAGTCCATCAGTTCCTGGAGCCTTGTTTTTGGCTAATTCTTTCAATACTACGTGGACTTCTTCAGAATCATTGGTTCTTATTCATATGCTGCCTTGTCATACGGTTCAAAGTTGACTGGTAGAGTTACTGTTTATTCTTTCCGTCTTCTTTTGATACTTAGATCATAGAACCTTTCAATATTGCAACTCAAGGTTTGAATGTTTTATTCAGTCCTTTCCATTTAAGATACACTGAGCACGTTTTTCCTCTAGTTTCTCCAATTCTGGGTTACATACAAGTAAAATTTTGCTGAAGGTAATTTAAAACTGGCTGCAGCAGAAAGAAGATTGACAGACTCAGAAGAGGATGCAGTATTATAGCATTGCCAAGGTCAGATAGATTTCGGGTGAAAGTACAGAATACCAGAATGATATCTATTTGTATTTTATCAACAATTCAAAGGCTGTAAGGATTCTAACAAAGTATGGATAACACTGAGGAGAATAGGAAATCCAGAACATTTCATTGTAGTCAAGTGAAACCTATACATAGGTCAAGAAGCAGTCATTAGAACAAAAGAATACTGGATGGTTTAAAGTCAGGAAAACTGTGTGTAAACGTTGTTGAAACAAATATATATTTCACCAAGGGTAGCATTCAGGTGCTCAACAAATGAATGATGAAATGCCTGTCATCATTAGTAATTTAGGAAAATACAAATAGAAAATACAAGGTGATAATCCGGGGACCCAGGATTAATAGCCACGTTCATGAAGATAGAAAAGAAGAAATGCTGGCAAGGTTGCAGAGACTGGAACCCTCATGGACTGCTGGTAAAACAGGTACAAGTACGGTGGGAAAGGCACCACTTCTCTGTCGGTGGCCGTCTGTCACACTCCGGGAGGCTCTGTATTGCTGTGATGCCAGAAGCTCTGCCTTTGGTATTTCAAATCTCAGAAATGCCATCTGAAGTGAACAGGTATCAGCAGACTACAAAGAAAGACTAAGTTGTCCACTTCGGAGGAATCAACTACAGAAAATCCTAGGGGCAGAATCAAAACACCGAAAGATTCTAAAGCATCATGAAAAGAAACGGGACCTTGTCAAGATAGTGCCCAAAGATGAACTGCTCAGGTCAGAAGGCGCTCAGAAAATGCCTGAAGAAGAGCTGCTTTCCCAAAGTAGAGTCGACCATTGTGGTGTGAATGGAGTACATCCCGTAGAAGGAAAACTTTGGGGACCTTCGTTTGCTGACGAAGCACAACTCAAAATGAAACACGGTGGCAAACCTCAATTAATAATTGGAACTTAGAATGTATGAAGATCTAGGGAAAAAACTGTAGGAAAACTAAAAGCTGTAAAAAATCTAATGAAATGTGTAACAGCCAACATTATAGACATCAGTGAGCTGAAATGGACTGGTATTGGCCATTGTGAATCAGAAAATCATGATTAACAATGCTGGGATTGGGGCTGAGCCCCAGTGGCGTAGTGGTTGTGCGCGGGACTACAGCTCACTGGGATGGAGGTTCAATTCCAGCAGCGGCTCCACAAAAGCAAAGGCTGGGCCTCCTATTCCCATCACCAGAGGGCAGTGATTCCCCCCCAAAAAACAAAAACAAAAAAATGCTGGGATTGACATAATCAAGAGGAATGGCGATGCACTCATTGTCAAAGAGGATATTTTAAGATCTGTTTTTAAGTACAATTGTCTGAGATATATTATACCTATCAGCATTCAAGGAAATACAATCAATATAATAATTAATCAAAATGTATGTACTAACTACTAAAGCCAGTGGTGAAGAAATGGAAGAACTCTCCCAATGTCTTCAGTCTGAATTAGAACACACATGAAATCAAGATGCACTGACATTGGGTCTTAAAGGCTTGAAGATAATCAATCGGCCATCTAGCTGGGAAACAACAAAGCCCACATGGGAGAAGCACACCAGCCTGTCCCAACATGATCGCTGTAGACAAAATGGGTGCTTAAACAAAAGTACTAAAGAAAGCTGATGGTGCCTGGTCATCAGGGGATGTAGAGCCTGGGGCCTTCAAGGTCTGAAGATCAATAAGCGGCCAACGTGCTGAGAAGCAGCAACGCCCACGTGGGAGAAGCACAGCAGCCTGCATGATCACGAGGTATTGAGAGGATCAGCTATCAATGAACAAAAAATCACATCATCGTGAATGAGGGGGAGTGCAGAGTAGGGATCCAAAGCTCATCTGTGAGCAACTGGACATTCCCTCACAGAAGGCTCCTGGGGAGGGGATGAGGCAGTCAGGTGCAGTGTAGCAACATGAAACATACAATGTTCCTCTAGTTCTGAAATGCTTCCTCCACCCCCACCCCCCACTACCATGATCCCATCTCTACCTGACAAATCTGGCTGGACTGGGCAATGTACCCTGGTACAGATAGAAACTGGAAACACAGAGATTCCAAGACAGAAGAATCCCTCAGGACCGGTGATGGGAAGGGCAAAAATGGAAGGGGGCAAGGAAGATGGGGCAGAAAGGGAGAAGAGATGGCAAGAATCTACATATAACTTCCTTCCTGGGGGACAGACAACAGAGAAATGTGTGAAGGGAGATGTAGGATGGCGTAAGATATGACAAAATAATAATAAGTTATTAGCAAGGTGTGTTAGACAGGGTTCTCTAGAGAAACTAGGACACTAATCATTCTCTCTATTTATACAGATAGAAAGATATATAACATAAGAAATGAACAGTTAACTAATCTATAAAGCAATACAAATGACTCGGTGCAATTCACTTGCATGAGACAACTAGTACACTGGCAGTCCTTGGAGTCTGGAGGGCCGCCAAGTAGTCTTCTGTAGAGCAATTCAGGCCATATGGCCAAAAGCAGCAAATGGCAAGGCAGGTCACCAAGAGTCAGCCAGATGTCAGTCTGACAGTCCCCAGCTCAAGAGATATATATTCCAGGAGCGTGGCGAATCAAGGTTTGAACAAACCACAGCAACACAGTCCACGGATTAAGCGTCCCATGGGTAGTATAGCTTGGAGAATGAGCCACAGGACAAACAAAGCAGCCGGCTGGTCTGAAGATCCAAGGGCACGAGATAAAGGGCGGGGCTCGCTGAGCCATTTATGTCTCTGCCCTCCAATTGATCTTACATGTATTCATTGGCCATGTTGTCACAACAAAACTACCTATCTTCTTTGGCCACATTGGCAAGACAAGCTTACCTATCACACAAGGGTTCAAGGAGGAGAGAGTTGTGGAAAGGGAGGTGGAAAATGAGGAGCAGATATCAGGGGCTCAAGTAGAAAGCAAGTGTTTTGAGAATGATGAGGGAAACAAATGCACAAAAGTGCTTGACACAATGGATGTATGTGTGGATTGTGATAAGAGTTATAAGAGCCCCCCAAAATGATTTAATAGAAAAAGATGCACTGATAATTTATTGGTGATTGGAATGCAAAAGTTGGAAACAAAAATGAACAGTAGTTGAAAAATATGGCTTTGAAACTGGAGGGCACATGTGATAGAATTTTTCAAGTTCAACAAGTTCTTAATCATAAATACTTTATAACACAAATGACAACTACACATGTGGGCTTCTCCAGATGGAATACACAGAAATCAAATTGACTATATCTGTGGGACGAGTCAACAGAGATGCTCACTATCAGCAGCTAAAACAAGGCCGGGGCTGAATGCAGAACACTACCATCAACTGCTCTTGTGTAAATGCAAGCTGAAGATGAAACAAGTTACATGAGTCAAAATACGACTTTTAGTCTATTCCATCTGAATTTCAAGAACATCTCCAGAACATGTTTGGCACATTGAACACAGACAGAAGACTAGTTGTGGGATGTTATCAAGAACATCATATATGAAGAAAACAATAGGTCATTTAAAAGACAGGAAGGTAAGAAAAGATCAAAGTGAATGCAAATTATACATTTTACATAATATCTAGAATAAAGAAGCCTTTTACTAAAAAATACAGGCAGTAGAATGTATTTGCAAGGATATGTATAAATGACAAACTGCTGCTAAGAAATATAAAATGAGACAACCCCTGTGGAAAACAGTATGGAAGGCCTTCAAAAGAATGACCAACATTTCTATTCCTAGCTATACTACCCCAGAGAAATAAAACCCCATGACTCAACAACAACTTATACATGAATGTTCCAACTGGTGGTATTCCAAAGAGCCAAAATGTGGAAACAATTTAAATGCCCATGGATTAATAAATAAAACGTGGTACATCTATACAATGAATATTAATCAAAAAAATAAAAGAAAAAAATGAAATCCTGATACACACTACAACATGAATCTTGAAAACATGCTAAGTGAAAGACATGTGGCACAAAAAATACTATAGATTGCATAATTCCACTTACATGACATGTCAAGAAGTAGGATGACTAGAAATACAAAGTAGACCAGTGGTTGACTATCTTTCAGTGTGGAAGGGGTATGGTAGGAAATGGGACATCATAGCTAATGTATATACAGGTTCTTTTTGGGGTGATGATATGTTCTAAATTTAATTGTGGTGATTGAGGTACAAATCTGAAACCTCTACATTTTGTATACAGTATATACTCGTGTATAAGCCAAGTCTTTCGGTAAACTTTTCATGCAGTTTTGGTGGTAAAATTAGGTGTCCTGACTGATATTCAGGTTGGCAAATACTCAAGTTTATATGGTAAGTAGTGGGTGATGTGTTGAGAGGCTTGTTAGTCCGGTAGACAAGAGAAACAAATTCATAGGCACTCAAATGTGTATAGGAAAGAGCTGTATATTCAAGAGCAACTGAATATTGAGGAAACATCTCAGTCTAGATTAAGTCCCTAAGTCTGATATTAGCCCATATGTCCAATACCAATCCATAAAGTTCTCTTCAGATTCACAAAACACAAGCAATGACGCTGAATACACGAAGAACAGAGGCTAGTGTGGGGGAAGTCTTGTGGACCTAGTGATGCTGTAAGCATCTCAGTGCTGGCAGGGGTTTCCATGGGGCTTCTCCAGCTCCTAGCGCACTGACTGTATCAGGATAGCTTCATCTGGCTCCTTGTCCGAAATGTCTCTCAGGAAGTGAGCTGAGAGAGAGTGTGTGTCTCCCATCTCCAAGAAGGAATATTAGAGGTTCCAGAATCCTCAGAAGGCAGCCATGCCAACAGAGAGTCCTCACTGGCTATCGTGTGATTGACAGAGTAGATTCCACCCCTTCACTCTCAATCCTCTCAAATGATTATATAATTACCACAAGATCCGGAGTTCAAACTCGCCAGTGGCTCTGTGGGAGAGGCTTTCTCCTCCTATAAAGATTTACAGCCTCACAGACACAAAAGGACAGAGCTCCACTTGCTTGTTCTCCGGGGGAACCAGCTCAATGTCAGTGAGTTTTTGGTGTGGTATGAAAATGATATCTCAATAAAGCTATTACTTAAAAGAAAGAGACAGGAGCCCCCAAAATTTACGATACTGCCAAAGAAAAAGTACAAAAATCCGTTTTTCAATAACTACTAACCCAGGAATCAGGAAAGTTACACTAATTTTGTTTAATGTCTCTTGTCATTTCTATTATTGAAAATGTTCAAATGATAAAGGGACAAAGTATGGGAATTTCAAAAGCAAATGGCTGATTATAAAAATGAATGTTAATATGGACCAATGAAATACGCATAAAATGTGTTCTGTGACATTGAATTTGGTAAGAGAGGTGTCCAGGGAACCATGTGACATGGAATCAGGTTAGACTGAAGCAGGAGTGGGGAAAGAAGTTTAGACTAAATTATTGGGTCCATCTTTGCGCTTATGCAAAGTAGGCAACTAGTCCATAAGTCTCAGCTCTCTCACTATAATATCCACCTCAGTTAAAAAGAATCTCTTCTTTTACTTGTTTTTAACATAAAGGTTTTGTATAATAGTTCAACAAGTAATTAAAGGGAGCTTTATCTTTAAATAAAAATATGTGAGCGCCCTGGGCTAGTTAATTTAGCTGCAATAATCCAAATATTAAGCTATTGAAATGCTAAAGAGACTTTTTATAAACAAAAACAAGCCCTCTGCCATCTATTCATTTTTAAGACTATAAATCTTCACCAAAAGTAGACAGTTTCATCTTTCTCCTGCAAAGCAGCTGGCAGTTTTGAGCTGTCAATATTTTGGTTTACAGCCCATTGCATAAGCCAAACTGCCACCCAAAACAACTCTAGACATGGATAAAAGTCAAACGGGTGTGAAAAAAATATAGAACAAAATTCAGGAACATAAAAAAAGACCAGACTTACTGGTCTGTTAGAGACTAATGGAATCCCAGAACTTTAGTCCTGGAACTGAAGCAAATCCCTGGATGAGTGACATGTCTATAACTTAAATCATAACACCAGGAAGAAATGTATTCTTCAAGACAATCAACCATTTGAGACCAAAAGGACAGTATTTGCCCCAAAATAAAAGTTTAAGGAGGGAGGGGCTGGAAAAAAGGATGAATGGAAATAAAGAACCCAAGAGGAAGGGGGAAGAATGCTGTTATAATGAGGGGATGGCAACCAATATTATGAAACAAAATGTGTAAAAATTGTTGAATGAAAACTAATATGCTCTGAAAATGTTCAGACTATAATAAAATAGAAATAAGCAAGCAAAAAACTAGTTTTGATTTTTAAAAGTGTAAGGCAAGTATACTTTTACCTTTATGAGTTCATTTTTCTTATTTAGAGGCATTAATTATAAACTCATTTTGCCTTTCATTATTTTCAGACAGGTCTTTTGAAATAACCAAAGGCATTTATAATTCAATATGAAAATTCTCACCAGGTCTTTGCTTGGAAAAAAATGACAAGAAGGTGCCAAAACAAGCATGCAAAATCTCATCTTCCCATGTAAGATGCACTTACCAATGGTCAGGAAATCAGACTGATACTGACAAGTCATTCCAAAGCCAAAATCTCGCCAAAAGCCAGAATCTTTTTTGTGAACCTTAAAATAATAAAAGACAAAAAGTTAAAATAAAGTTCCAATGTAATCTCTCAAGAACTAGAAGTTTTAATCAATAAGGAAACAAATGAAAATATTTTTCAATTTTTACCTATCATTTGTGACTTATAATTTACTTAACAAAAATAATCGCCATAAACAAAGGATTTTGCCTACTTTTTTTATTTCTGTAGAAGGTGCATGATGAAGTTACTTATGAATCAGTTTGATGTCTGACCTCAGAAGCTTAAATTCTAGGAAGCATAACAGTTGCAAAAATATGTCTTGCAATCAAATACACCACTGGCATTGACTCAATTACAACTCATAATGATTCCATATAGAGTGTGGGAAGCTGTAAGTCTTTGCTGGAGCAGACTGACTCTCCAGTCCAAGGAGTGACTGGTAGGTCTGAACTCCCACCCTTGCAGTTAGCAGCTCCTTGCCTAGCTTACAGTGCGACCACTGCTCCTTAAGCTACGTAAGGAGAAGAAATTAATTGCGGGAAAAGAAGCAGGAGTAAGCCTGGCGTGCCTGCCAAACAACAAGAAAACAACTATGAGTAGAAGAGAGAACCACAGGGAGAGCAGAAAGAATCAGAGGAGGGCGGGGTAAGTCTTTTTTAAAGTCCATATAACAGTATGCTGGCATGCTGATGAGAATGATCTAGAAGAAACAAAATACTAGGACAGGAGACAGTAAGAAGGCTATCTGGAGGCATGTCTTTTTCTAAGTACAAATAGGTGAGTTTAATACACAAAAACTAGGGTGGCTTTACAAAAGGACATACCCAGCTTCTCTCCCAGAAAGGGAGAAAACTAAAGCTACATTTCAGAAGCCGGGCGTTTGACGGATGTTGTGTCCGGTAAAAGGAAGTTATTTTCTAAGTGAACTAAGCGTGAAGAAGGACACTGCAAGGTGTGAGAATGAACACTAGTCTGCTTAGAAAATGAGAGTGGTCAGATTTGGGGATTGCTAATGGAATCAACTACATACTTTTGTTTGTGGGGGAGTGGCTAGGTGGCTAGGTTAGGATAAACTGCAGGACTTAGGACAGTGGCAGGACCCTTGGAGTCTGAGGTTATATAGTAAAAGTAAGGCAGTGTAGTGTTGTTATATGTTTTCCACCTGATACATTCTGCTGCTAAGAGGCCTGCCTGAAAGTTGCCCTTAAGAAGACTGAAGGCTCTAAGACAGAACACTTAAGGAATGAGGGAAGAAGAGAGGGAATATAAATATATAAGACTATAGATAATGACCAACCAGGAGGTTTCAAGTAGGTAAGAAAGAAGCTAGGGCATAGAAATAAGTAGGAGAATGAAGAAAATAAAAGAAATGAGGAGTGTCTAATCCTAACTGGGAGACTATGAAACCGCTTCCTCCAAGAGATAAGGGTTGGCTTAGGATCTGTTACATGAGCAGGAGTTACCCAAGTCAGTGAAGATGTGCCAGAGGCGGGGACCACACAAATGGAAGAGTTTGTGCAGAGCATCTGGGCAAGGGCAGTAAAATACCAGTCAGAAGTAAAGATGGCCAAAGGAAGTGTGCCAAGGTCTACTATTCTTGTAAAGATGAAAGAGTAAATATTTTAGGCTTTAATGAAACTAACAATCTCATTTAAAATAACTCAATGCTATCTTTGTACTATGAAAACAGTTATTGATGAATAAATAAAATACATTTGGCTATGTTCCAATAAACTTCCTCTATGGACAGTGAAACTTTTTATATAATTGTACATACGCTATGAAATATTTGTGAAATGTTATTTTTTTCCCAACCATTTAAAAATGTAAACACCATTTGTAGCTCATGAATAATAAAAGACAAGGCATCAGGCCAGATTTGGCACTGACTGGCAATAGTTTGTTGATCCCTAGAGACACACCTAAGGCCTCATCACAGAGAACACTCTGTACCATGACATGTGGGTGGACTTTAACCTAATGAATATGAACATCCTTTGAAGTTTCAGAGGGAAAGTGGGGTCAGATGAAATTTTGAGAAGATCACTGTCACTGTGGTATAGGGAAGAGATTAGATGAGGGCGCCAGCAAGGCAATAAAAAGGCAACTGGGCATGGGAAGCTGGTGCTGTAGGCTACTGATATACATGTACACAAAGAACAAAAAATGACAGATGTTGAAAATATTTGGGACATAGAACTGACAAAAGCCAGCAAGTGACTGCCGAGATTGGGTTGGGGAGGATGGTGAGCGAGAGATGCAACTCAAAGATAAACGTCACATTCATCCTTGATAACTGGTACACACATACCCATCCCCAAACCCAGGACAGGAAGAAAGGCTCTCACAGGAAAATGGAGCAGGTAGGATCTCCAGTGTGGAAATAATGAATCTGAGGTAGGGAAGTCACATGGAAATGCCTATGAATAACAAAACGGAAGAAAGAGGAGGGTCGGCAGAGGAGGCAATTTTGAGGAGTGTGATGATGGTCGGAAAAAGTGACTGTTAGCTCAGAGGACACTGAAGAAGTTGAAACTGACAAATGATTCCGACTCCTAGCAGCCTTGTAGGACGATGTAGAAGTACCCCTGAGGGTCTGAGACGGTAACTCTTCATGCGGGAAGAATGCTTTGTTTTTCTACTAGCGACGGCAGTTTCAAGCTGCTGACCTGTGGCTGGGAGTCCAATGCGCTGCCATTACTATCATGTCTTTTCCTTACAATAATAGAAGCTCAACATACAAGTCAAACTCTGTCTTCTAACTCTGAGACTAGAAGATACAAAATAGCTCTATCCTCTCACTCAGTGATCTATCTGGCTACCGTCCAGCACACTTTTCCATGTTACCTCTCATTTGTTATTGATGTTTTACCTGAGATATAGTTCTCAAAAATTGATCTGTAATGGCAATTCACCTATTTAAAACATTCAATCATAATTTTACTTTTTAATAATTCACTACTGGGCTGAGCCCCAGTGGCACAGTGATTGTGCGCGGGACTGTGGCCCACTGGGATGGAGGTTCAATTCCAGCAGCGGCTCCACAGGAGCAAAGGCTGGGCCTCCTACTCCCACCACCAGAGGGCAGTGATGCCCCCCCCCCAAATAATTCACTACTACAAAGCATTTGGATGTGAAGTAAGGCAGATGTGGATACTCATTCTGCCGTTTCACCCAAACTGTATCTAATTTTTTAAAACGGACCGACTGCAGCTAAGTTAAGATGTGCATGTGTCCTCACAGACTTTGACAGGTGTTTGTATTAAGATAATGCTGGTCTTCACAGTTGCACAGAGTTGGAAGCAAATCAAATTTCCATCAACAGATGACTAGATCAAAAAAGTTGTAGTACATACATACATATAATGGAGAATTATACATCCCTAAAAAGCAGTGATGAGTTGCACGATGCACATCGCCACATGGGAAGAACTGGAGGAAATTATGCTAAGGGAAGTAAGTCAAGCACAAAAGGTCAAGTACAACATGAATCCACAGAGTTAAGCTTAAAATGGGGCAGAGGGGAAAAGCTACTATATACCATACATGCATCCCTGGGGTGAGATCCAGGTATTAGGGCAGGGGACAAACCCAATCCAGGGATACATATGGCAACCAACTAAATAGGAGGGTAAAAGAAAAAGGTAAAAAAAAACAAAACATGGAGGTGGGAGGCAGCAGAACACCAACTTACCCAAAGGGAGGGTATTGTTTATATCTCCACAGGAGAGGGAGAGAGGGATCAAATTTCAACCTGGTGAGCCAACATGTGAATACAATTTATCAGCATGTAGCAGGGTGGTCTGTGGCAGGCCCAGTCCCAACCATCTGGTCCCTTTCCCTACCACCCACCCCCCTCCCTAGAAGAATGCACTTCAGAGGACAGCACTGAAGCTACAGCTTGGGGAGAGGGGCTTGTATGATCAGAACATACTGGAGAAAGGCAGAGGGAAGGAGAGTGAGAGGAACACATCCTGGCCACCATGCCCTGAGGACTATATTCCTGCTCAGAGCACACAATGCACACAGAGGACCACAGGACACTATGACCCTCACTGGACCATAGCATGATAAGGGACAACCTGGAGACTCAGTGTGAGAATTGTCTGATCTGATGCCATCACACTAAGGGCATGCAACAGGGCAGCAAGGGGAGCAAAGCAATGAAGTCACCAGAGAATATAAAAAAATGGATTTGGGGGACAGAGTGTGACACCCTGTCAGACTTGACTGGAAAACACGAATAAAGGTCAACAAATAGACCTTGAACTGGGCTTTTCCTTTTTTTGTCATTGGCTTTCTTTTTGGTTGTTATTTTTGTTTGTTTGCTGTTGGTTTTGTCTTCCTTTGTTGTTTTGTTTGGCTTTGCCTTGTTTTTCCACTTATTAATGTCTCTGCATGTCTATCTAGATAAGACAGACAGGATAAATGATATAATGGGACAGAGGGTTCTTGGGGGGGGGACAGGAGGAGAGATGGGAGAAAGGAAGGGGGGAGGGTCACTCAATGCAAGGACAAGGGAACAAATTGATGGAGAGAAGAGCCTAGGATGCCTAGTGGGGCTAAATCAAGGGCAATGTAAAGTTGAGGAATTACTGAAACCTGAATGAATACTGAACATAATAGTGGGACAAGAGGAAAATAAAAGGAAATAGATAAAAAAAATAGGAGACAAAGGACATTCATAAGGGTCTAAATATAGGCCTATAAATATGTAACTATATATAATGATAGGGAAATCAATCGAGGTACTTATATTTATGTTAGGTATTAAGGTAGCATAAGGACCTTGACCCAAATCCTCCCTCAATGCAAGAACACTTTGTTCTAATAATCTGGCATTCTGTAATGCTCACCTTCCCGACACTATTGCTGAAGACAAAATGGTTGCAGAGCAAATGTGCTGAAGAAAGCTGACAGTGCCTGGCTATCAAAAGATAGTCTGGGGCCTTAGAGGCTTGAAGATAAATAAGTGGCCATCTAGCTGAGAAACAAAGCTCACATGGAAGAAGTACAGCAGCCTGTGTGATCATGAGGTGTCGATGGCATCAGGTTCCAGGCATCTGAGACCCAGAACAAAATCATACCCAATGTGAATTGGGGGAGGGGGGGTGCGGGGGGCCGCACAAAGTAGAGACCCCAAACCTATCTGTAGGCAACTGGACATCTCCTTACAAAAGGATCGCAAGGAAGATATGAGCCAGTCATGAAGTAGTAATTAGAGCACCAAGTAATTAGAGCACCGGTAAACATACATCTTTTATCTAGTTCTTTAATGCTTTCTCCCGCCACTCCTTAACTCTGATTTCAATTCTACCTTACAAATCTGACTAGACCAGAACACATACAATGCTGTAGATAAGAGCCCACAACACAAGGAATCCAGGACAGGTGAACCCCCCAGGATCAACAATGAGAATAGGGACACCAGGAGGTTAAGGGGAAGGGGAGGGGAGAAAGCGGGAATCGATCACAAGGAGTGACATATGATCCATGCCCCAGGGGGATGAACAACAGAAGAGTTGGTGAAGGGAGGCAGTGGATGATTTAAGATATGACAATAATAATTTATAAGTTATCACGGGTTCAGGAGGGAGGAAGTGAAAAAAATGACAAAGTGATTTCAAGGGCTCAAGTAAAAAGAAAATGCTTTGAAAATGATGGCAACATATGTACTTGACACTATGGATGAGGCATGGATTCTAACAAGGACTGTAAGATTCCCCAATAAAAGCATTTAATTAAGAAAAAAAGAGATAATGCTGTTCTCCAAAAATTTGGTAAGTTTTTTTAAAGTTTTGAAAAATTTGGTAAAATTCTGTTTCTATGGCTCTGCAGGGAAAAAATTCCCAACTATGATCATTTTTGTGTGGTTCTTGAGGTGCTTCCGTGCTGCTTATCTCATGCTGGTTTTCATAATTTTCCTTTAGGTCATAATTTAAAATCTTTGTATTAAATTTATTTATTTTAGTGTATGCATATCTTAATTCCCAATGCTATATTTTCTAACCTGAATCTGCCTTTTTTATGATTTAAAAGAAAAAAATTTGTACATAGAAAGACAGCTCATATACATGAGAAAATTAGACAATGCATAAGGGATCTTGAAGAATAGATGCACTGGTGTTGCCAAAGAATTCTGAATGTTCCACGGGTGGCTAGAAAAACAAAATTGTATTGGAATAAATACAGCCATAATACTTATTATGTGAGGCTGGTAAGACTATCTCACATATTTTGAACGTATTACCAGGAGACCCTTTCCTGGGAAAGGGTATGGTAAAATAGAAGGTCAGAGAAAAAGAGGAAGCTGTCTTTTTAATATAGTGGCTACAACCACAGACTCAACCATAACAATATTGGGAGAGTGGCACCGGAGAAGGTCTGAACCAACTCAACAGCATCTAGCAGCAGGGTTTTTACCATTAAATCTAAAAATGATTTTTAATATTACTCAAAATAATTAGGAGCTCTTCAGTAGTCTAGAGTCCAGAAAAGCTCTTAATTCTCAAACAATAATTCCCAAAATATTTTAGGGGAAAGGGAAGACTATGAGAATGTGCTAATAGTAATGAACTTTTAATTGAAACTTGGATTTCTACCTATATATTAAAAACAAAAGAATCAATGAAAAAGTTTTCAACCTTTTGTAGTTGATAGGCTCCAAGTCTTACCAATTGCTGTTCCACAGGTGGTGGCCCCTCCTGATTGGCATAAACGATGGCAGGATTATAAAGACTGAACACCACGGGATAAAATACTTTTTTACCTAGAGAAGAAAATAAATGTGTATGAATCAGAAAATATGTTTGTACTAAAAAATCAACAGCAGTGACACTCATAAATGTGTAAGCAAGAGCTCTCTATGAAGAAGCAATTATATATCAAGAAAACATCCCAGCCCAGGCCAACTCAAATGCACAAGTCTAACACACAAGGCCTTCAGTGTTTCTTCAGACTCGTGCAGCCACATGCAGAGATGCAGAATGTACGATCATGGACCAGTGTGTGCACAGTTGTGTAGGTCTGACGTCTGTGGAAAAATGGCAGGATGCTGGCAGCTCTCAGGGTGGCTGGCATGTAGGAAGACAAGGCAGAGAAAGAAAGCAAGCTTCCTGGCTCCTCCGCCTCAGAAGGCCATGCCCACAAAAAGGCACCATCAGACTGTAACCTGACCGACAGTTTGAATACCATCCCTACACTTTTATCTATCTTCAACTTGACAGAAAATGATGTACCTCCCAGAAGATTTATATTACATAAAGAAACCTTAAAATGAAAGTTAAAGTTTAATAAACTCTTTAGTCATCTTTCCTATTACCTATGACATTTTTATTGATAATGTATGGAGCATGTTAATTTAATGAAGAGGCTGTTGATTTTGCAACCACCAGTAAATCTGTACACAAAACTACCTAACACTACAAAAACAAACAAGTAAACAAATCAGCCTAAAATATTTTCCATATTTTATTTCCTTCTATTGGGGGAAGATTCACCATGGTATCTCCTCCAATTTCCATTCCAAAAAACCTAACTCACTGCCATAAACTCAATTCCAACCCCAAACGACCCTATCAGACCGGGTAGAACTGTCCCTATGGGCTTTCAAAACTAAATCTTCACAAGAACAGATATCTTCATCTCTCAGCCATGACATTCATCAGGTGGGCCATCTGTTAGGTATTATTTCATCTACGCAGCAGGGACACAAGAAAGTTAACTTCTGACAAGTACCAAGAAATTCAGAAACATTTTAAAATCGATCTTTTAAAATGAAGAGTTAAAATAATAAACCCAAGAATTATGTATACTGAATGGATATGTAACAACTAATCAAAATAGAGAATGGGAGACAAGTTCAAGTCAAGATCTGGAAAGATGTGAGGGTTATAGTGCCTGAGGCAGTGAGCTGTCCACAGAAGCTCTATTCGCATTCAAACTGACAGCAGGGGATGGAGGCCCTCAAAGTCTAATGATCTCATTAACCTATTAGCAAAAAATACCTTTATACCACTGGCCTCCATCAAATCTGGTCATTTATTTAGTAAATGGAAAGCACTGGGTAGCTAACTCAGCATTTTTTTTAAAGTAAAATTCCCGGCAAATGCTCATCTCACCTTCTTAAATACAGGAAACTTAATTTCTCAGCGGCAACCCTGCTTTATTTCTGGATATTATAACATTTCTTTTACATCGAGCAAATATCTGTTTCCTCCAACTTCAACATTTTGAATTTCATGTTTTCTGGAGTTACAAACAAGGCGGCTTGTGAGAAATAAACCCCAAACTGATTCAAATCCAGCAATTAGGGAACAAACAACCAAGAGGCTACCTAGTAAACAGAGCACAAGTTGATTGCAAATGTGATGATCATTAAAATGCAGGCATCTTGGGAATGGTATTGACAGGTCACTGAAAACTAGCCACAGGCTTGGAAGCCAAAGCAGGAAAATCCCTAGAGGTCCAGAGAGTGAGTGCTTCCTGCTCTTGGTTCCAAACCTGTGGCCGGTTTTCAGGCTCCTGTTCGAGTATTCTTTCCAGGTGATTTTTCTGCACTCTCCTGAAGGGGCTATCTTCAGTCTGAGAGTTCTCACCCCATTCCTGTGCTGCCTGCACGCTTCCCAGAGATAACATGGGCTTTTTTGAGACGATAATGCCTGAAACTTTCCTTTCTCTCATAAAAGTCACTTGGATTTACAAAAGTGCTTCTGCCCTGTGAATTCTTAGTGTTGCAAACCAAGAACTGAGCATACCACCCTCAAAACCTAACAGTATTATGCAAATCAGATTAATCAAGGCACGAGCAGGGGGTTGGAGAGTGGGGTAGAAAGGACTGCTTGAGGTAGAAATTTCCCACAGTAGCTAGCCAAAGAGGAATGAGCACCAGGAACGACATAATGCTTACATGCCATCTTTTGTATGCACTGGCCCATTTTGTCTTTTGAGGTTTGGGTTTTTATTTTGCAAAATCAACTAATAAAGCTTTGCTCTTAATAAAGTGAGTACAGATTGGATTTCCTGAGCATTTGTGTTAAACACTTATGATTATCCATTGGAGACCATGAGGGTATGGTCTAAGTGGGGGTTTTATACAGATCTTCCAGTTACCAAAAGATACTGAAATTGGCATCAGGGTGTCAACTGCGTTTCTCATACCACAGGATTTATAAGAGTTGGAACCAACTTGATGGCAGTGAATTTGCTTTGTAACTAACAAAATTAAGCTTAAATCCTCATTTACTCAGTAGGTTCTCAGAGTTCCTGACAATTATCTCCAACCAAATGGAAGTTAATCATTTGCATGACATGAATTGTCTGCATTGAAAAACAAAGCTGTGAGCTGAGCCCTGGTGGTACAGTGGTTGTGTGTGGGACTGCGGCCCACAGGGTTGACGGTTCAAATCCAGCAGCAGCTCTTCAGGAGCAAGGCTGGGCTTCCTATATCCACCGGGGCAATGAAGCCACACACACACAAAAAAATACTGTGAAATTCTTTAATACAGAACACTTCCTTTACACATTTTAAAAAAGCGATTAAAATGCCCTTTTCTTATAATTAAAAATATATAACTGGAACACAAGCAAAGTACTGTAAAACACAGTAAATCACTTTCAAAATGTCTACTTCTTGAATCAAGTAACACATCTAGATTCTTGCATAACAGACTGTCACCTTAGCCTCAAAGTGAGACACTTCTGATTTGTATACACTTCCAAACCATCTAATCAGCTCTTTCTCTGACCAACGCACATCCCTCCTTGTCACTTTTCACACTCTCCACTCTTTTTGTTTGTCTGTTTGGCTTCAATGTCAATAGAACATGACCCCCAAGAGAAGAAGGTATATAAACTTAAGGCTGGCAAATTTCCAATTTTATACTTAATATTACAGCTAAATTATACCTGATTAAAACAAAAGAAGAACAAAACCCCTGGGCTTTAATTAAAACTTTTTCTTCAAATCAATTTGATATTCATCTCAGTTCACCTACCAGTGTTCTACGCACCTGGCTCAGCGTTTAACCGGCAGCTATTAAGAAACTCTGCTGAGAAATATATATCAACATCACAGAAAAACATCAAGACTTCGCCTTTGTCCCAAGCTCGAGCTCCCACATTTAGTCCTCTTCCACGATTAAATTCTTCATTCAATGAAACCATGGTGTAATTGTGAAAATTAGACTCACTATAAGGAAAAATGATAAATGGTATTGAAATTTAACAATTTTTCATTCAAAATAATTTCTAAAATGTTTATACTTCAAGTTTTTTTTTATTATGCTGATTTTACATTTATTCTAGAGAAAGGAAACCACCAGCTTCCCATGTATATTTGTTTATCAGGGACAAATATTTAGTAACCACCCAAATAAGAGGTAATAGTGGTGTTGTTACCTCTTCTCTGTGTCTTCCTTCACACTGGTCTTATGAGATTAAATGTTAAGGAATGGTCACTGACCTTCAGGATTAAGGAAATAAGAACTATCCAAATGAAAAAAAAAATGCTATTCTGTTGGCTAATAAAAAATATATCTGCATGAATGATACATAAATAGGATACTCTTCTCTCTCACTCTTTGGGTCTTTGTTCAAATATTTAAAAATCAGAGGATCCTACCTGACTACTGCATGTAAGGCAGCATATGCTTCCTTTTTATTATCTATCCCTTAGTTTTAATACCACCAGATATATTTCATATGTGTTTGAATGTCTCTATCCACTGGATTTAAATCGATGAGAGCAGGGATTGTGGTTTGAACACAGTACTCCTGATGAGTAAGAATTCAATAAATATTTTCTGGATGAATTAATGAAAAGAGATATTTCAGAGGAACGAGGGAATTTTTGTCTGTTGTTTTCAGAGATGATATTAGAAGTAGAACTGGAGTTATGCTTTGGTTAAAATCATGAATTCACACCAGAGAGCAGTGAGCCCCCCCCCCCCACCAAAAAAAAAAATCTTGAATTCAGTGGTGAATGTAAAGGTCATTTTAATTTTCTAATCATTAGAAGGATTTTAGAACAGGCAAAGAGGAAGTAGAAGGCATCTAGAGAACAGGGACCCCTACAAATCAGATGGAAAATAGGGACTCTAATATGGAAATACCATGAGGACTAAAAACCCATCAAACTGAAAGCACCTTTTGTGGTATGCTCAAGATTTAGTCAGTATCTTAAAGGCAAGGAGGTATCAGTAAGGCTTTTCTGCTAGTGCAGTGGTTCTCACAATGTGGCCCCCAGAGCTGCAGGATCAGCTTCCCCAGGGAATGTGTTAGACAGGTAAATGCTCAGGTCCCTCCCCAGATCCACTGAACAGGATGCTGGGAGGGCAAGGGTCAGGTGACGCTCAGGATGGAGAGCCCCAAGGTATAGCTGGATTACAAAAAAAAAAAAAAAAGAAGAAGGTTCATTTCCTTACAGGATAAAATGGGTAATGATGAGAGCAAAGCAGGGCTTCTAACTGATTCAAACTGGTTCAGTCTTAGTGGATATACTGATTTTTATTTTACTTAAAAATTTTTTTAATGTGAATTAGGTGAAGGTTTACAGAGTACATTATCAGTTTTACATTCAACAGCTCACATTCAGTTTTAACTCATTCATTACAATCTTTTCAATGTATCAAGAATGTATCCCACTACTTTCTCCTTCTTTCCTAACCCTATATATTTGGTACTTGGATGGATGTTTCTCTTTTGTTCTTAAATGGTTTCTTACTCCCACTTAGAAGTGAGTTTACTTGTAGGCCTGAAGAATCACAAAAGGGCCATAATCTTGGGGGCTCTAACAGTCTGAATCTGATCAATAAGTCTAGCTTATGTTATGATTTAGGGTTTAAGTCTACACTTTTATCTCATTCTATGTAGGGCTTTTAAAAATAAGTTTCAAAGTATTGGTAGTAGTAGCTGGACACCATCTAGGTTCTGACCTCAGGATTGTATAAGCTGACTTTTGGATAGTTCCTTAGTCCACTGATCAAAATATTCCCATGTATCTTGCAATGTTCATCATCCTCCTCTTCCCCATAAGGAGGAGATCAAAAGTTGTACTGAGAGATTTTAATCCCCTAATCACTACTCACTAAAGTAGTATATAGAACAGTATCTTTGTGAACCTTATTGTGGCAGTCATGGGCTTATGTTAATTTTATGACTGAAATGTAGGGGTGGAGTCTAGCCTGTTAATCTGGAGATAGCCATTGAGTAGCCAATGAGGCCTCTATGTGGGCATAGTTTTCTCTTGAGACTTCTGGGAAATCTTGCGATATTTCCCACGTGAAGATGAGATGCTATCTCCCAGTTGTTGGGAGTTAGTCTCAGAGACGATGAATCACGGAGGAGACAAGATGGCAGCGTCTGAGAAGCTGGAGGAGATGGCAGAGAGGCCACACGGCTTTGCCCTGATGGAGCCAGACCTCTGAAGCTGGCGCGGCCACATGGAGACCTCTGCCAGCAATGAGTTGCTTCTGCTGTTGATGGACCCTGAACCCTGGAGGCGAGGTGCCATGGGGAGACTCCTGCCAGCACCAGGACTCTGCACCCCCTGACCTGTGACTTTGTGAGTTGGAAAGAGACTTTATAGACTGATTTCGGGCAAATGGGTTAATAGCGGACTTATGACTTTGAACTGGGCTGGGCTGGGATGTTTTCTCAATGTCCTGTTCCTCTTGTATATAAACCTTTTCCTATATCTATATGCGTGTCTATGAAATTTGTTCCTCTAGTCTACCCGGACTAACACACTTATTATGTCAATCGACCTTGGTGTCCTCTAAGACTAAATAGACCTAAATTTTAAAAGTTTAAGAGATCTGAAACAGTTTTCCAGAACAGGAAAAATTAAGGGCTGAAGTCCTTAAATGGGAAACTTGGAAGAGGCAATGGATTCTTGGATTCTTGCAGGACTGAGGAGATCAACATATGAAGGGATTAAAAAAACCAAAAATCCCAAACTGGAATTATGCTGGGTGAAGTGGAACTTAAGTAGTACACATTTTCCCTGCTAGATGAGAATCTAGCAACTCACACTGAGTTGGTGCACCCAGTGGCATCACCTAGGAAGGTTCTCTCTGGCCACAGTGGATTTTTTCATAAAAGCAGTCGCTCGAACCTCATTTTTTTGTGATGACTGATTTAATAGAACAGTGTGCAGCTATTAAATTTTGTTTCCTGCCAGAAAAAAAATGCCACAGAAGCAGTTGTGATGTTGAACATAGCTTATAAAGACAGTGCTATGGGAAAAACTCAAGTGTAGGCGTGGTTTTCTTGTTTCAAAAAAGGTGAAATGTCAGCAGATGACAAACCTCATTCAGGACATCCATCAAATTCTCAAATGGACAAAAATGTTGGCTCAGAGGGCATTTGAAGGTCCTTCTACCAGGTCAGACTATTAATCAAGCTTTCTATTTAGAGGTTTTAAAAAGAAAGTGTAATAGTGTACAACATATAAAAGGCCTGATTTGTGACAGATGAGGACAGGTTCTGCCACTCCAATAATGTACCTGATCATGCAGACACCTCCGTACACCAGTTTGGGGCAAAAAATAGTATGCCTTTCTTGCCCCATGCACTGACTCACTTGACCTCACTCCATAAACTTTTGTTTCTGTGAATGAAAAAGGACATGAAAGCACAGTGATTTGACATAGAAAAGGTGAAGAAGAAAATGAGGGAGGTGCTGTCAGTCATCTAAACAGATGAGTTTGAAAAAATGTTTCCAAAAATGGAATGGCAGATCAGACAAATATATTAAGCATAATGAAGAGTACTTTGAAGATGATAAGGTGGTTTTGTAAAAAAGTTTAAATACAAATCTTTGGGGGAAAAACCCCACTTTTGATACCTCATTCAAGATGATGGAGTCAGCTTTATACCACTATTTCTCACTGTGCCAATAAAGGGATTTGGTTGCTGTGCAACATGCACATTGCTCATATTTTCAGAGTGAAATTAATTTTCTGACAGGACATCATCCTGTAAATTTTCCTTTTCAACTGCAATTCTAGTTCTCTCACCTTTTAAAATGTGAGACCTGTTCACATGTCACTTCAGTGGCCGGGACTGAACGAGGCTGAAGCCCAGGATTAAAGGTCCAAATTGTACCTGGAGCAGACTACAACTCCTCTTTCCTGCTTACAGGATATAAATCTTTCCCTTTCTCTTAGGAAATGCGTGATCATCCCTCTCACATCCATTACCCCTCTCATCCACATTTCCTAATATTCCTGGCACCAAGTAAAGGTACTGATCAAAGGAAATTTCTCACTCTCTATCCACAGCAATTTGCTAGTGGTAGAGATTATAGACTCGAGCTAAGCAAAATAAGAATCCCCTCATCCCACCTGGACATAGTGATTTACTCAAGAGCGGGCAACAAGTCTTTCCCTGGGATTTTGTTAACTTTGGGACTACAATCCCTAAGATCAGCAGTTTGAAACATGGGCAAAGATGGGTTTTTCTTCAGTCATCTATGGGAGAAAGACAGGGCTTTCTGTTCCACAAACAATCTCAGAAACTCAAAGGGGCAGTTCCAGCTGGCTCCACAGAGTCGCTATCACTAGGCATCAACTTGATGGCAGAAAGTGAATAGAGGTACAAAATTTTTCTTCTCTAATGGTAAAATGAGAAGCTATGAGCCCAACGTCTCCAAGAGTCAATTCTCTTGCTATGTGGAAGAAGCTAATTTGCAACAGTAAGAATCAGGTCAACGTGTAGAGAAAAACAGGTAGGATGAGGATACGGGAATTCTGATGGTATTCAATACTCTGAGATGTCAAAGCTGCTTTGACAGTCTTCCAAAAACTTGGTTGCTGTAACCCATTTAGTATTGGGAGCTAACCATTATTCTTCTGTTACATTCCTGTTTTCCTTAAGCAAGCTCAAGGTAAATTTCTATCTTTGCCACAAAGGAGTACTGGCTAGTAACAAAGACAAATTCAACAAAACCAGTTAAAAAGCTAGGCAAGTAAAGAATGATATAAAACCAAGAGAGAGGAGGATGAACAAAAAATTGGAAAGAACAAGCACTATAGTGATAGCAGTAGCAGAGATGGATCAGAAAAGAAGTCCTATGAAGTACGCAGGAATTAACTTATCAGAAGTGTATGGTAAAGCATAAAAGATTCTGACTCAGAAAATTCATGAGAATATTTTTACTCTAAATGGAAAGGGGGACATTAGGAGGAGGAGCTGGTATAAGAAGAAGATAGTAAACTGTGCTTATCAAAAAGTTCACGGAAAATCCTATTATCTTTTAATTCCATTTTTTTCACAAGTTTTCTGAACCCCATTGTAAACAATGAGGCTGTGAGAATCCCTTTCAGGTAGGAACTGCCTGTCACTCAACTATGCCCTGTTTTCCTCCAGCTGTCCCAGTTATACTCCAAAGTGTTTACTGGAACACAGTAGGTAGAATTCAACAAATGTGAGAGGATGATTCAAGAATCTGCACAGAACAATGAGGTGGGCAAAGGGCCTGAACAACAGTTTCAGGTGTAGAAAGCCAAATGGCCAGTAAATATATGAGAAACTGTTCTGATCATTAGCCATAAGAGAAATGCAAATTAAAACAACTTTGAGATACCACCTAACATCCTCAAAGATAGCCCAATTCAAAAAATCAGAAAGTAACAAGTGTTGGAGGGACTGTGGGGTGGACAAGAACTCTTGTGCAGTGCTAGTGAACCCCTAAGTACGTACAGTCACTATGGAAATTAATTTGGTGATATCTAAAACAGATGGAAATCAAGCTACCATACCACCCAGCAATCCCACTACTGGGCATATACCCAGAAGAGGCAAGAGACAAACCAAGGCCAGACATCTGTGCTCCAGTGTTCATCGCAGTACAGTTCACAATTGCAATCCAAATATCCATCAACAGATGAATAGATCAAAAAAGTGTGGTAAATCCCTAAAATGCGGTGGTGAACGCAGGAAACATATTGCCGCATGGAAAGAATTGGAGGAAATCACGCTAAGTGAAGTAAGTCAAGCACAAAAAGACAAGTACAGCATGAGTCCACTGAGGTAAGCTGAAAAAAACAACAACAACAACCAATAAAAATGGGGCAAAGGGGAAAAGTTATTTACATACATCCCAGGCATGATGTCCTAGCAACGATGGCAGGGGCTAAACAGAGTCCAGGGATAAGACATGGCAGCTAACTAATTAGAGGGGGAAAGAGAGAGAAAAAAAGACAAGGGAAGGGGTGGGATGAGAGCACTAACCTACCCCAGGGGGATTATATCTTCACGGGAGAGGAAGAGAGACCAGGCTTCAACCGAATGCACCAAGACATGAATACAACATGCCAGTAGGTACCAGAGTGCCAAAAGAGAGGTCGGCAAGGCCGGCCACAATCCTAACTATGTGGACACCTCACCCCATCCATCAGAAGAATGCACTTCAGTGGACAGCTCTGGGAGATTTGACACGAGAGTTTAGAGCACATGGAAGAAACCAACAGGGGTGAAGAGGGAGGAGAGGGCATTCTGCCCCACCAAGTCCCGAGGATGATATTCTTGCTCGGAGCAGACAATGCACAGGGAGGACCAAATGGCCGTTTCTCACCATGAGAAAAGATGTCACTCACTAAACCTTAGCACTGCGAGGGGGCGGGAGAAGGGGGGAGAGGAAACTGGAGACACAGTGAGGGAACAGTGCACAATCTGACCTCATCACACTGGAGGGAAACATTAAGGACATGCAATAGGGCAGCATAGAGAGAAAAGTGATGAAATTCCTGGGGAATACCAAAAATAGACTTGGAGGCAGAGTGTGACACTCCATCAGACTCAACTGGAAAACACTCACAAAGACCAACAAACAGATCTTGAACCATTTTTAGGCTTTTCCACTTTTGTCAGTGGCTTTCTTTTTGTTATTGCTATTTTGTATTTGCTCTTATTTTGGTTGTTTTTATTGTTTTGTTGGTTCAGACTTCCTTTGTTGTTTTATTTGGCTTTGCCTGGTTTTTGCTCTTAGTAATATATCTGCATGTCTATGTAGATAAGATAGGCATGATTAATAATTCAGAGATGAAAAGAACAGGACCAATGGCTCCAGGGGGGTATGGGAGAAGGGGAAGTGGTAAAAAGGAAGGGTGGAATGGGAACCAATCCAGGTACAAGTGAACTAGCATCAACCTACCAGAATGAACAACCAACCAACCAACCCAGGTAAAACAAGTGAAGTAACATCAATGGAAAGATGGGCATTGGATGTCTAGTGGGGCTTAATCAAGGGCAACGTAGCAGTGAGGAATTACTAAACCTGAATGAAATGAAGGCCAAACATGATTGTGGAACAAGAGGAAAGTAAAAGGAGATAGAGGAAAGAACCAGAAGGAAAGGACATTTATAGAGTTCTAAATACAGACATGTACATATGCAAACATATAAATTAACAAGAGGCGAATAGAACTATGTACTCATATCTATAGGTTAAGAATTAAGGTTGCAGATGGACACTGGGCTTTGACTCAAGTACTCCCTCAACACAAGAACACATTGTTCTAACAATCCAGCATTCTGTGATGCTCACCTTCTCGACACAATTACTGAAGACAAAATGGGTGCATAAGCAAATGTGGTGAAGAAAGCTGATGGTACCTGGCTATGAAAGGATATA
Organism: Nesogale talazaci; assembly: GCA_004026705.1. Classification (NCBI taxonomy): domain Eukaryota; kingdom Metazoa; phylum Chordata; class Mammalia; order Afrosoricida; family Tenrecidae; genus Nesogale; species Nesogale talazaci. The sequence goes on from PVJH01006034.1 coordinate 45,987, forward strand.
GCATCTGTGGTCTTAAAGGCTTGAAGGTAAACAAGTGGTCATCTAGCTGAGAAGCAACAAAGCCCACACGGAAGCATACCAGCTTGTGTGATTATGAGGTGTCAACGGGATAGGCATCTAAGACCTAGAACAAAATCATACCCACTGTGAATTTGGAGCGGAGGAGGCATGGAGTAGAGACCCAAAGACCATCTGTAGACAACTGGACATTCCCACACAGAAGGATTACAGGGAAGAGATGAGCCAATATGGTGCAGTATAGCACCGATGAAATGAACAACTTCCTACTATTTTTTTGGTGCTTCCTTCCCCCAACTATCATGACCTCAATTCTACCTTACAAATCAGATTAAACTGGAACATGCACATTACTACAGGTAAGAGCCCAAAATATGGGGAACCCAGGATAGATAACCCCCTCAGGGCTAACAAGGAGAGTAGAGATACCAGGAGGATTAGGGGAGGGTGAAGAGAGAAGGGGGGAATCAATCAAAAGGATCAACTATAACCCTCTCCCAGGGGGACTAATAACAGAAAAGTGGGTGAGGGGCAACGGAGGACAATGTAAAATATCAAAATAATAATGTAAAACTTATCTAAGGTTTGTGAGGGAGGGCAGATGGGGGAGGGTGGGGAAGAAATGGGGGGCTAATAATAAGGTGCTCAAGTGCTATGAAAATGATTGATGGTGACATATATGCAAATGTGCTTGACACACTAGATGACTGTAAGGACTGAGAAAAGAGATGTAAGAGACCACAATAAAAGTAAGGGAAAAAAGGGGATCCCCTATAAAATGATTTCTTTTCAAGAGGAGGAAGTACTGGCTAAGTGTTAAATGAAAAAAAAAAATCAAAAAGGATGACAAAGGAATGTCATAAGTTTAGAAGTTAAGTCTTAGCTTTGGGCCCATAATTTTTAGATGGAAAAGTTGAGAAGTTCCATGATTAAGGAATTAATTAGTAATTATTTAGTGATGTATTCATTCACTTTAACATCCAAGCAACTATTATGTGCGAGGTATTATATATACAAGTTGCTTGGTTACAGAACCACTATCTTATGAAATTAAATTGTGAAAGTGCAGAAACACAACAGTACTCATAGGCAATGCAGTCAGGACATGAGAGACCGTAAGCATCATTTGTAGAGTACGATGAATAGCCTGGGAAAACGAACCATCACCAAAAAATAAAACAAGTGACAAGAGGTTTAAGAGAATGCATTTAGTAAAAAAGGTGTAGTTCAGTGTAAAAAAAATAAACAATAGAGGCAAACAATCATGGGTGGGACACAGAATTGAGAGCAACTGAATGAATTGTATAACTTGTACAATTTTGAAACTTAGGTGACTGGACACCAGTCACATAAGCCAGGCTATCTGCAAAGAGTTTATGAGAAGATAAGTTATTTAGAGGATTGCATGTTTAATTATGAATTATGATCACCCTACACACTTGTTCAGTCAACTCTGAAACAACAAATATTAAAAAAATATTTACTCAATAAATACAGATATTCTCATCCTTCTAATGTTATAAAGACTTCAATGTGGACATGACTCACCAACCTTGTGACAGATTCTAGGATAGACTTGACTTTAGATAATCCTTCTTTACCAAAATACACCACTGTGAGGTGAATCCTCTTGTCCTGATGAATACATACATTCCTAACAGAAATGAAGAAGAAATTATGCACAAAACAATAAAGCAATGACAAGAAGCAGCAAAAAGAAAAACTAAAGAGGCATTCCTCACTTAGCCATTATACAAAGCTTTAAGAAAATGTAAAAGCAGCAATATTGCTGAATTGTTGAAGGCGTTATAGCAAACGTATACAACCTGCATCTCTCGTGATTGCAGTCCTTGGAGCGTCATAGAAGTATTCCAACAATATTGCCATATTTTAGGGCATTTTTGGAACTTTGGCTTTGGTTTGCCTTAGAAGTAAATCATAAGCCATGGAGATGTTCAATCGGTTCAGAATCAAATAAATAAATATTCAAGTTTTGAACCCAAAGTTCTTTGTTCTCAGGCTGACTAGTTCTGGAACACAGACTTACTATTAAAGATAAATAATCCCTTATGGGAGCATGATTTCTTGCTATTTTACTAAAAAGTAATAATACCTTTTAAATCTAATAATTCTATTACCAGAAATAAGGATTAGGATTGTAGAGCATTAAAACCAGCATTGAAAATTATTTAGTCTATTTAGTTTGACATTAATAACATCCCTAATACTTGAAAATATTGATGGAAAAATCAAGTTCTGTTTAGTCTACCTTTAAATTTCTAACAGTATTTAAAACATAGTAATGGTTAAATTAAATGAGAATTTAAAAAGCAGTACTTTCTTGGAGTTACTTTGTTATTATTTAATAACTTCCTTGTTTTAAAATATCCAAATTTATTAACAAAAAGGAAAGTCTTTGTCCTAATGTAAAACACTTTCCCTCCATTTTTCATTGGCTATAATTCTAAAATTTATTTTAATTTAAAAACTAAACTTTTTAAAACAAGAATTTCCTGGGGAGAAAGGAATGCTTTATGTGTGTATGTATATAATATATGTGTGTATTAATTTGGATAATGACTATATCAGTGTATACATCTGTTGAGTTAGGGGACCTGTGAATTTTATTGTATGCATGATGTCTCAATAAAGTTAATTAAAAAAAAGTTAATTTAAAAAACTGTATTTGTCATAAACAGAATTAGTACATATAGACCATCGAGTCTCATTTTTTTTAATGTTTCCACCATCAATTGACCTACTAGCTCAAATTGTCAATACATAGTATACTACACATTTAAGATCAGAGACCATCAAAGCAATCCCTATAAAGTCTTTAAAATAATTCTGTAATTCTAAGTACTCAATAATGATAAATTAAGTAACTCTGCATGAAATGTGATTTTTGGCAGGGCTTAACTAAATCATTAAGAGAGTTACCTGAAGTTCTGCATAAACTGTGCAAATGCTTCAGTTCTTTCAGCAAGTGGCACAATGATATTAATAATGGAGTTAGTAATGTCGATCATCTCATTCTTTACTTTCATAAGAGGTCCAAAAGGACGGAAGAGGGTCACATGTCTATATTCCATCAGGTCTGCTTTCTTAAAAAAGAGTTCATACTGGGTGCCCTTATCTCTCTCGGTGCGACAGTAACCTAGAAGGCAGAGGGAGGAACAAAGATGTCTCCGTGTCAAAATGTATTAAATTCCATGGGATTACTGACTTTATGAAGCCACAAGCATTAAACCAGACATGTAGGGTTATTTTTTTTTATCTACTTGTAACAATAGATATCAACCCTATGCACTGCTTTTAAGAAAAGGTTTTTAAAAGCTCACTGTTATGTTATTATCCAATATATAAAACAATGCTCAACATGGCAATTGCATCTTCTAATATGACTTCTTTTTTTCACAATAAAGCTACCAGAGCAGCAACCAGATTAGAAATGTAAAGAAATTACTTCTAGCAGTGTCAAATTGTACATCAAGAGTCCCAAAGTCTTATACTTGGTTCAGTTCAACGCCAACAATTTGAGTGTTTCTGTTTCAGTCACTAGTGCTATACCAAAGCCTATTGTTTATGGTCCAAGTTTTAAAGAAGGGCCAGGCCAATAAGAGACAAAAATAGATGATAGGAACAATAAAGCCAAAACAAACATCACTGGCCATCATGCCGATGCCAAGCGTCAGTGACCCTATGGGACAGAACTGCCCCTGTGAGTTTCTGAGAGGTAATTCTTCATGGGAGGAGAAAGCCCATCTTCTCCCATGACGTGGTTGCACTCAAACTGCTCACCTTGTGGAGCACAGCCCAAAGTCCAACCACACATGCCACCAGGGCTCCTGACAGTAAGCATACAACTCTTGATAGACACAGGGAACATTAAAAAAAAATCTGCGGACAATTCCATTATGGTTTCTCCTTATTTTTCCATGAGTTTTTGAAGTCCCCAGTGTAAGCATGAGGGGGTTACTACCCACCCACCCCTCAAAAAGCCCAGACAAAGCTCAACTGTGAGGAGCTTTTGTAGTACACATTCATATCCAGCCCCGCCCTAGGCAAGCATCACCAGACAACTCGCTAGGAGTAAAGGCACCCAGTGGAGTTGCCTAGAAAGTTCTCTCTGGTCATAATAAAATTTTTTTGTGAAAACAGTTTCCCTCAAATCTTGCTTTATTGAGGCCTATTTCAGAGAAAAATGTGCAGCTGTGAAATTTTGTTTCCTGTTCAGGAAAAAAGTCACAGAAATGGTTGTGATGTTGAACACAGCTTATAAGGAAAGAGCTATGGGAAAAACTCAAGGGTAGGCGTGGTTTTCTTGTTTCAAAAAAGGTGAAATGCTGACTGATGACAAACCTCGTTCTGGATGTCTGTCAACTTCCTAAACGGATGTGGTGCATTTGGCAGTCATTCCACCAGGTCAGACTGTTAATCAAGCTTTCTTTCTATTTAGAGGTTCTGAAAAGACTGCAGAACAATGTGTGACCAAAAAAAAAGGCCTGCTTTGTGCCAGATGGAGACTGGTTTTGCCACCACAACAATGTGCCTGTTCACACAGTCAACTCAATGTGAGCTTGGGGCAAAAAAAAACAAACAAACAGTATGCCTCTCTTGCCTCACACACCTCATTCATCTGACTTCACTCCTTGGGACTGTGTGTGTGTGTGTGTGTGTGTGTGTGTGTGTGTGTGTGTGGCATCACTGTCCTGGTGGGAGTAGGAAGCCCAGCCTTGCTCTTGGAGAGCTGTTGATGAATTTGAACTGTCAGCCTGTGGGCCACAGGACTGTTTTTTGTTTATGCAAATGAAGAGGGGCATTAAAGGACAGCGATTTGATGATGTAGAAGTGAAGAGATGTCAGCTATTCAAACAGATGAGTTTGAAAACCATTTCCAAGAATGGAATTAAAGATTTGACAAATGTATTAAGTGTAATGGAGAGTACTTTGAAAGTGATAAGATTGATTTTTTAAAAAAATTTTACATAGCTTGAGAACAATTCTGTTTTTTGAGGGGTATCCCTTAGAGATAAGTGATATAAATACAAAAGAATATTTTGTATAAACTTAAACAGTGATGTGAGATGGTTTTGAGAGAAATGTACAGAAGTCTGTTAGGCACGATGATTTTAAAGTGGGACCCTCAGGAGAGAAAAAGTTGAATTTAATGTGACTACTCCCAGGTGGGGGGTGGGGAAGGGACAGTGAATAAGCTTCACCAGGCTGCTTTCTTGACTCTCATGGTCAACTAAACCAGTTAATGAGCAATTCCATACAACTAGAGGTATGAGAAGAGAAATGCATAGTAGTGGACTTCAAGATCATCTTGAAGGTCAACTATCATAAGACCTGTAGGGTTGGAGATGACTTCCTGGAAAAGCTGACATCTGTACTAAAGAACAGAAGGTAAGTGGCCATTAACTTAGTCCACACTGTCAGTAATTGCTGAGCATGAGCAGAAGCACAGTATAGCTCTAATGTCAGACAAACTATGCAAAGAAAAATGGTTTGAGAGAATCCAAGTGAGTTATAAGATAAGCTAATGGAGATAAAAGTGGCCGTTTTCATTCTTTTCAGGCAGAGCTGATGTTTTTGTATATGGTACCTAGTTATCTATTTCCTCTGCAGCTTTTAATCCTACCATAATCTATGAAGTAAAGTGACAAGGTTGAATCTACAGAACAGCTAGAAGAGTTTCAAGAGAAATAACTGGTGAAAATTGGTAGAATGTGATAGCAGGCAAAAAAAAATGGCCACTGGCAAACGCTAGCTAACATACCACAGAAAAAGGCAAAATGTCCTCCCTGGTAGCTTCCAAAAGCCTGAACGTATTACATTACAGTAAATGGATCGGCAAAGAGGACTTTTAAAAGAGTCATATTCAAAATAGTTTTAGGTATGTAATGAAAATATCCAGGAAATGGTGTTTAGATGGAGATAGTTAGGGTTCTAGAATTGTTCCTGTTTATATTTTTAGAAAGTCTTAAATTTAAGTAATGCCCTCATTCTTTTATTTATGCTTTATCTAGACATAAAACAATGTGATTTCTAAAGCTTAGATTAGAATGTAGAAATTTCCCTGCTTTTCCAAATACCGAATATAGACTTTTAAGAACTATATTAAGCCCCTTTGATAGCTGGGCACATGCTTCCTCCTCCAAATGAGCAATAAGCACTAATCTCCTACATGAATTTTTTTTTTCATTTACCAAATGGCTTTCAAATTTTGGGATATATATATATCCCATAGACTCTGCTTCAATCTCAATAATCTCAGTAATATAAACTTAAACAAAAATTAAAAAACAGGAAAAAGCTGATTGTTTTTGAGTCAATTCTGCTTCTTGGGCAAAACTGTCCTATGGGGTTTCCAACGCTGTAAATCGTTTTTGTTTTTTTTTTCAACACTGACATTTTATTTTTTGAAATTTTCTCATTTTTACCAAACCAAAAAAAAAAAACCTAAGTGGCATCAAAAACAGCAATGTTTACAGGACCAGCTTTCATGTAACTCAGTGATTATGAAATCGGTGGCAATGTGCACGGCTGTAAATCTTTCCACATCTTCCTTCCTCAGTTCCGCGGACTAGCTGGTGGGTTTACACTGCTGTCCTTTCCATTAGCAGCAGGATGCTTAACCACTGCATCACCAGGGGAATACGTCTAAGCTTAAACCACTCAAGCTAACTGTCACAGAGCTCATTTCTCCTCCTGGCAACCTACACAGTAAACTGCTATGAGAGCAGATAGCCTCATCTTTCCCAGGATGAGCAGCAGCGGGTGAACTGAACCGACAGCCTTCCAGTGAGAAGCCCAGTACCTAAACCATACCTCCACCAGAGTTCCTTATTATACAGTTCGTTGCATTATATTTACCTGGTCCACATTCTCTGTTTTATTATGATCTCATTGTAACGTTTTTTGAGAGAGGACAAAACGCAAATTCATTGCCCTCAAGTGAATTCTAACTGCCCCCTTACATTTCCAAGACTGTAAAATCTTTATGGAAGCAAGCTTGTCACATCTTTATCTCATGAAGAGGCTAGTGGGCTCAAATCACATACTTTAAGTTATCAGCCAAACTTACTTGAAATTCATGCTAATGTTTTAATATTGTGGATAATGCTTAGTATCTTATCAGTATATAATATTAGCATTTTGTCATAATAATATAACTGTAAGCCAATATATTGTTCACATTACCTTCTATGAAGTCATTTTCATTAAATATCAGCTTCTCTCCCAAGGGACTATCCTCATCTTCCTGTGTATCATCTTCATCAGGATTATTAATGACCTCCAACCCAGCTTCAATAACCTCTACCAATTCATCTCGCTTGTCTTTTCTAACTGGCTTTTCCTCTGGATGGCGAGTGAGACCCATTTCCAATTGGAATACTTTCATTAAGGTAAAGCTTTCAAAGGGAATGACCCCATATTCACTTGGTAGTTTGGCTCCTATGCTAACTTCAGCTCTGTCAATTTGGGAATGAAGAAACTCTAAAAGATCAGTAGGTGCTTGTTCTTTGTTGCCTTGGTAGCCTATGCCATTAACCCCTCCATTTTTTCTTTCTTGCAGTGATCTCATCCTCTCACTCATTTCTTGCAATTCTTGTTTCAATTGCGCAATTTGGCGCTTCAGGCTGGTTGCTCTGGTTTGATAATGTTCTTCTTGTTCCTGTAGCAGGGCTTGATAATACTCTTTACCATAATTCTCCCCAAGGACACCCGGTAGAGATGCATTTCCATCAGTCTGGGGTGCACATTCCAGAAGGTACATAAATAATACCAAACTGCAGAGTAAAGCCAGGCCCAACAGCAGCCAATGGGTTCGGGTCTGAAGAATGAGTCCTCTTCTAGGCATTATTAATGTACACTTGCTTAAAGAAGTATGTTCTTGTTCATATAAAATTAAATCCTAATTTCTGTAAAAGTTACCAGAAATAAATTTTCTCTTCAGAATTTTTTTCTTCTGCAATCATAAATACTTGGAGAAATGAGTGACTATATATACATCCTATATTGTGACCAAGATATCCAGAATAAAGCAATCTGATCTATAGAATTAGATAAAATCCATTATATGATATGACTTACCTAAAAAAAAAAAAAGGAAGACAAAGAAAAAAGATCAGACTCAATCAGTATGTTGCACCCAGAAAGCATTTCAGATTGCTGACAACTTCAGTACTGAACTATGGGCACCCCGGCAGCAGATAGAGCACACCAGGAGAAGTGCCAATCAAATACAGATTATTCAGTGGATAAGAGGAAGTACTGGGCTGAGCCCCAGTGACGTAGTGGTTGTGCGTGGGACTGCGGCCCACTGGGACGGAGGTTCAATTCCAGCAGTGGGACTGGGCCTCCTACTCCCATGCCCCCCGCTAAAAAAGAGGAAGTATTAGGGAAAACACCTCACAAAACACTAAGCTATCATGTGACATGGCATGCATAAACATTCATAATCTCCTGGATCAAACAATAAGATTATGTTCACCATAGTTTGTGTGACACAGATTCTACTGTTCTCAAATGATCAAAAATTGTATTTCTTATAATTCTTTATTAACATAGTATTTTGATCACATGCAATTTCCCATCTATCGTATATGGTCCTTTGGAAATTGACTTCCTACAAATTATTGGTTACATCAATAACAGAAGGATTTTCTTCTGGCTTATTCAAATCAAAGCAGTCCATTTCTATAGTCCACTTAGTCGATTTAAGAGGGAGGCCTTAAAAATAGTTTTTGTTTCAAAAGGTCACAGGCATCTGAGAAAAAAATATATACTTTCAATTAAGAAATCATTTTATTGGGGGCTCTTTCAGGTCTCATAATAACCCATACATGAATTGCATCAAGCATATTTAAATTCCTCCATTAGATTATTTAAGCATTAAATCACATAATCCTTCCCACTGTGCTGCAGAATAACAAACCATGATTATGTAAGTTTAAAGCTTTAAAAAATTCCTCTCTAGTTAAACATGATTAAAACATTTTTTCAGTATAAAGATTTCCAACCATTTTTAACTTGTATGGAATTTGTTACTGTGAACTGCACTTTAAGCACTCGGTATCAGGATGTCTTTTCTTACACTTCGTAGACCACAAGCCTAGCCTTGATCATTTATTGCTATAGTAGCTCAATGATATCCAGGAGTTCTGTAATTTTTAGTTCACCTAGAGTCTTTCACTATGACAGCAGTTGTTTCAATTCTTGTAAATATTGTTTTATTTTTAAGTAATCTGAGAAAACATAGTTTTAAGAAATATTTCCTACTTAGGAGTTATGGTGCAAAATCAACATTAGTTTCAGGATTTTATCACACTTCAAAACTAAAATCTTTTTAAAAAGACTTCACATGAATTTCACTATTTAAAAGATAAAATTTGGAAGCATCTTTTAATTATTTACAAGTTATCACTAGCCCACTGCTGGTAAATGAATATATAAAGAAACTATACTTCTATAAAGAAATAGAGAAATAATCCTGCATAAATTGTTAAGAAACATATAAGTGTTTAGCTATATTACATCCTATTTTGAAGTTACATGTGACAAAAGTAATAGTATTTAATTACTTCTGCCTTTTGTTAACATGATATCAAGTAGTTTTTTTTCTTCTATTAGGGGCCCTCAAAATGTTCATGGAAAAAAATTCCATGTTTTTGTAATAACATTTACCACATACTTTTTGACATCTGCTTGTGATGCATTTTAAAATGAGATATATAATTCGTTAATGGGTCTCTAGCAACAGTTAATGGTGACCCAGTATGAATTATCTGTCTCAGTCTGAGCCTTGGGGGATAATTCTAAAGTGTTCTATTACTAATTGAAAGGTGTAGATTTTGAATACCCAAGCCATTCTGCAGAGCAAAGAATTGGCAATCTATATGTATAAACATTATTCACTGATACTGACTCAATTCTAACTCATAGTGACCTAGACAACAGAGCAGAACAGACACACACGTTTTCCAAAGCTATGATCTTTACTGAAGCAAATTGTCTCACCTCTTATGCAGAGCTGCTGGTAAGTTTGAACTGCAACCTTTTGGTTAGCAGTCCAACACTTTACTACTGCTCTACAAATGCTCCTGCCTGTAAATACTATAGCATACAAAACCCTATTCATTCATTCGTAAATGGTTGCTAGGAGTCAGGACCAACTTCACAGTATACAACAACTATCAGTCAAGAATAACTCCACAGCACACAACAACAAATACAAGCAACCATTTCGTATCTTTCAAAGAAAAAGAATACAAAATATCACTGTGCAGCATATATATAGGTTAACAGGTGATATTATACACGAAGTAAGCAAAAGTCCAATAAGACAAGACCTAAAAGACCAAGATGGATGTCAGAAGGAAGAAATAATGAAGTCAAACAGTTAAACCGAACAGTCCAGTGGGCATCTCAAGAAGACAAAGTAAAATATAATGAAATGAGGAAAGATATGGAGTTAGAAAATCAGGAGGGATAATACTATATGCCTGACATTTTTAAAGCTGAAAAAGTGACAAAAGATTTAAGCCTTCTGTGGAAATATTGACGATTTCTATGGGCAAAATACTGAAAGACACAGAAAGCTTCCAAAGAAAAGGAAGGAATACACAGTCACTGGACCCCAAAAAACTGGTCGACATTCAACCATTTCAGGAAGTCCAAGCTGTACTTACAGCATTGGTAGAAAAAGAGGCTCCAGGAACTGACAGATTGTCAAGAAATTTGGAAAACAACTATCTGGACAACCAACTGAAAGAAATCCAAATTTTTGTCCATTATAAAGACAAGTAATCCAGTTGCCAAGCAGTATCATTAATATCACATTTACTGAATATCCTTCAAACACAGTTGCAGTTAGGTCATATATTGACAGGGGATGGTCAGTATCCAAGCTGCATTAAGGATGTGGAACAAAGAGTATCATTGCGGATGTCATATGAATCTTGGATGAAAGCAGAGATCAGCTAGATGTTTTTTATTTATAGCACAAAAAGCATTCAATTTTTATAAGGCTACCTTAATGAGACTAACACAAGTGTTTACTTAGAGAATTAGTCTACAGCCATAAATGGAAGGAATTGATATGATTTACACGTTTTGTTTGAAATAAACCCATGCAAGCATGTAAGACTATCAAGACGTCATCTCACATACTTTGGACATGCTTTTGGATGAGATCAGTCCCTGGAAAAGGACATTATGGCTAGAAAAAGTTTTGTTAAGTGTCATTGGGACGATTGCCACCCATAGTGACCCAATGTACAAAGAACCTAACACTGCACAGTTCTACGCCCGCTTTCAGTTGTTCCTATGCCTAAGCCCATCGATGTAGCCACTGTGTCTATTCATCTCATTGAGGCCCTTCCACTTTGCCAAACATATCCTTTCTCCAGGAACTGGTCTCTCCTGACATGTCCAATATGTAAGATGAAGTCTTGTCTTTCTTGCCTTTAAGGTGCACCCTCTGACCTCACTTCTTCCAATACAGCTAGGTTTGTCTTTTTAGCAGTCCATGGTACTTTCACAGTCATGGTCCTCTTCTGAATCTGACAATCTATAAGTGAATTGCTGCAAACATTGTTGGATGATCGTAAGCAAAATTTTACTTCTGTGTAATATCAATAACACCATTCTATAGATGGAGTGTTCACATTTTTTGGAATGGGTACAAATATGGATTTCTTCCAGTCAATTGGCCATTTAGCTACCTTCCATAATTTTTCTCCAGCACCACAATGCATTGATGTTTCTTCGGTCTTCCTTACTCAATGTCCAATTTCCACATGCGATGGAGCATACTATACCTTGAATCATGTGCTCCTTAGTCCTCAGAGGAACATCCTACTTTTCAGTACTCTAAAGAGGTCTTATGCAGCAGATTTACCCAATGACATATGTCTTTTGCTTTCCTAACTACTGTTTCCAGAAGGAGTGATTGTGGGTCTCGGCATGACAAAATCCTGGACAACTTGAACCTTTTCCCCATTTATCATTGTTACCTGCTAGTCCAATTATGACGATTTGGGTCTTCCTTACATTGAGCTGCAATCGATACTAAAGGCTGCCATCCTGAGCTTCACCAGCAAATGTTTCCATTGCTTTTAGCAGGCCGGATTGTGTCATCTGTATATGGTTGTTAATAAGCCTTCCTCCAGTCCTGATGCCAACTTTTTTTCAAATAATCCACTTTTCTCTGATGATTTGCTCAGCACACAGACTGAATATATAAGAGGATATAATCCTGACAAATGACTTTCTTAATTTTAAACCATATGTAGCATGTTCTTGTTCTGTTCGAACAACTGACTCTTCACCCACATACGAATTCTTCATGAGCACAATGAAGTGCTCTGGAATTTCCATTCTTCTCAAGGTTATCCACAGTTTATTTTGTTTCATACAGTTTAATGCTTTTGCACAGCCTATGAAACACAAGTAAACCATTTTTCTGGTATTTTCTTTGAGCCAAGATCCATCTGAAATCAGCAATGATATCCCTTGCTACGTGTCCTCTTCTGAATCTGACAATCTATAAGTGAATTGCTGCAAACATTGTTGGATAATCGTAAGCAAAATTTTACTCCTGTGTAATATCAATAACACCATTCTATAGATGGAGTGTTCACATTTTTTGGAATGGGTACAAATATGGATTTCTTCCAGTCAATTGGCCATTTAGCTACCTTCCATATTACCTGGCATAGACAAGTGTGTGTGCTTCCAGTGCTTCTTCAGCTTTCTGAAACACTTCATTGGGTAGCCCATCAATTCTTACGTCCTTGTTTTGGGCTAATGTATTCAGTGGAGCATGAACTTCCTCCTTGAGCACTACTGGTTCTTGCTCATGATCTACCTCCTGAAAGTTAACTACTAGTTAGTTTTGGTACAGTGACTCTATGCATACTTTCCATCTTCTTTTGATGTGTCCTGTCATTTAATAGTTTACCTACAGAACCTTTCAAAATTGCAATTCGAGGCTTCCTTTTTTTAAAAAAAATTCTTTCAGTTTCAGATATGCTGAGCATGTTCTTCACCTAGTTTTCTAAGACTAGGTTCTTCCACATTTTGTTTTAATATTTGTCTTTATCTTCTTGGGTTGCTATTTGAAATTTTCTAATCAGCTATTTGACTTCATCCTTTCTTCCATTTGATTTAGGTACTGTACAAATAAGAGCAGGTTTCAGAAGCTCTTCTGACATCCACTTTGATTTCTTTTTTTCCTGTCGTTTTAATAACCTTTGCTTTCTTTGTGGATGATGGTCTTAATGTCTTCACCTAGTTCATTAGGACTCAAGGTGTCAAATATGTTCTTCAGGTGTTCTCAAAATTCAGGTTAGACTCGAGGTCATGATTTTGACTCCTGTGGGTCTGTTTTACTTTTCTTCAGCTTTATCCTGAACTTGCATATGAGCAATTGGTGGTCTATTCCACAGGTGGCCCCTGGTCTGGTTTTGGCTGGTTTTGGCTGGAGCTTCTCCATTGTTTCTGCTCAGAGACGTAATCAACTTGATTTCTGTGTACTGCATCTGGGGAAATCCAGATGTATAATTGCCTTTTGTATTGTCGAAAAAGATATTTGCTGTGAACAAGTCATTAGTTTTGCAAAATTACACCATGAATTCTGCAACAGAGATCTGAATAGGGTACTATTCAGACATGCAGAACACTGATCAGTGTGTATGCCAACAAACTGTGTGACAACTTTAAACTGCCTAACATATAAGGAGCCCTGGTGGCATAATGGTAATGCAATGGGCTCTAACTACAAGGTCAGCAATTCAAAACCACCAGTTGTTTCCAGGAGAAAGACAGACTTTCTACTCTCATATAGAGTTAGTGCCTGAGTAACTTCCTGGGACAGTTCCACCCTGATGTCCTATAAGGTCATTACGAGGTGCCATGGACAAAATTCACTGCGATCAAGTCAATTTCTACTCAAAGGAACGCTACAAAATAAGAGTAGAACAGCTCCTGTGGATTTCCAAGACTGTAAATCTTTATGGGAGTAAAAAGCCTCATCTTTCTCCCTTGGAGTGGCGGTAGTTTCAAACTGCTGACCTTGCAGCTGGCAGCCTAACATATAACCACAGCACCCCCAGGATTCCTCAGCAACCCTGGAGGCAGGGGTGTATCTGCCCCTGTGGGTTACCAAGACTCTTTACAGGAGTACAAAGCCTCATGTATTCCCTGCACAAGACTTTTATGAAGTGTTTTAGACAAACATGCTACTTTAAAAACTAAGGTACACCTTACCTAAGCCATGGTATGTTTCAATTGCCTCCTATACCTATGTGAAAGTCGACACTGAATAAAGAAGCCTGAAGAAGAATCGATGCATTTGAATTATGGTGCTGGCGAAGAATATTGTAAACCAAATAAATCTGACTTGTTTTGAACCTATCAGTCACTCTGTGAGATGGGCAGTCTTATTCTGCAGTGATTTACGTTCTTAATGTGTTCTATATTATCACTATGAGTTCAAATCAACTTGATGACATTGGAGTTTTGATTTTTTTCTAATACCAATATCTTTATAAATCTGGTCACTACTTGCCTTAAGGGATTGGAGTTTTAAATGTAAATCTGCAGTTATATTTTAATAGATTCAAATATAAAAACACACAAATAATTAAAACATAAAAACTGAGCAATGCTGGCACTGTGTCTATTGCTATAACTCCACTTATGGAAGGTTCTGGGTCATCTGGATTATAACTGGGATAGGGTTTTTGAAAATGGTGATGGCAATATATGTACAAAGGTGCTTGACAGAATATATGTATGAATGGATAGTGATAAAAGCTGTAAAAGACCCCAAATAAAATGTTTTTTTTTAAAAATAGACAATAAAAAAATAAATGAGATAGGGGTTAGCATGTGTAGTCATAAAATTATTAAGAGCTATCTACATGGTTTTTTCTTCATATACTTTGAAGTAAAATTTGCTTCCTCAATATATTTACTGACTTTTGCAAAGCAATCTATAATTTGAGTCTATAATTTTCATCAACTGAAACCCCTGCCAATTTTATAAAAATTAAATCTACATTGTAGATTTTAATAATTTATCATAATTTAATCATAAAATTGAGTATGTCAGTGAATAAGAACAGTAACATCAACACGTTAACTTACTGCATATACTGAAGTATAAGTTGAACCGAAAAATCAGCCAAGACATCTAATTTTACCACAAAAACTACATTAAAATTGTGCTGAAAAATTGGCTTATACACAAGTATATACAGTACCTTTAGTTAAGCTACATGTATAATACAATAGCAACTTCATAAGAAATAAGTATGAACCTAACTTTTCAGAATTTACAATTGATGTCAGTGGAGACTCACCCATATCAAAACAAAAAAAACCAAACTCACTGCTACCCAACTGATGTCAACTATTAATGACAGTATAGCACAGGGCAGAAAGAGGGGACAGAGACTCTCTATGGAAGCAGAAAACCCAATCTTTCTCCCTCAAAGTAGTGGCTTAGATCTGCTAACCTTGGAGTTTTCAATCCAACTTATCACCACTACACTACCCCAAGAACCCTCAATAATTTATAAACTATTATTTTGTCATATCCTACACTGTGATGTCTCCCTCCACCCACTTCCCTGTTGTCTTTACCCCAGGGAGGAGGCCATATGTAGATCTCGGTAATCAGTTCCCCCTTTCTACTCCACCTTCCTTCCGCCCTCCTGGCATCACCGCTCTCACCACTGGTCCTGAGGGAAAATCTGTCCTGGATTCTCCATCCAGGTTCCTATCTGAACCAGGATACATCCTCTGGTCTAGCTGGATTTGTGGGGTAGAATTGGGAACGTGATAATGGGGGGCGCAAGCATTGAGGAACCAAAGGAAAGTTACATATTTCATCACTGCTACGCTGTATTGACTGGCTTGTCTCCTCCCCGCGATCCTTTTGTAAGGGAATGTCACTTATTGTTGGGGTTTGGACCCCCGATCTGTACTTCCCCTCATTTATAGTGATATAATTTTTGTTCTTTGATGCCTGATACCTGATCCCTTTGACATCTTGTGGTCACACAGGCTAGTGTGCTTCTCCCATGTGGGCTTTGTTGCTTCTCAGCTAGATGGCCACTTGTTTACCTTCAAGCCTTTTAAGACCGCAGATGCTGTATCTTTTGAAAGCCAGGCACGATCAGCTTTCTTCACTACATTTGCTTATGCACCCATTTTATGCACTCTTTTGGCTTCAGTGATTGTGTAGGGAAGGTGAGCATCATGGAATGCCAATTTAATAGAACAAAGTGTTCTTGTATTGAGAAAGTACTTGAGTGGAGGTGCCGTGTCCATCTGCTGATTTCCCTGTCATCATATATAATTAATATATTTACCTACTTACATGCCTGCATAAATGCCCTTTGCCTCCCAGTTCTTTCCTGTATTTTCTTTTACTTTCCTCTTGTCCCACTTTATACCCAGTCTTCATCTGGGTTTCAGTAATTTCCCCGAGGTAATTTTTTGTGGTCCTTGATACTCTGAAATAAAATGAAAATAGGAAAAAGATGTTATGAAGAAAATATGAAAAGCCTAAGCGCTACCTTCTTCCTAACAACTTTTCTATTCTCATTTTATTTCAGCGCATCATGAGCCTCGCAGCTGTTCCTATGCTTGAGCCCACTGTTGCAAGCACAGTGCCAGTCATCTTTTTAAAGGCCTTCCTCTTTGCCACAGCCCCTCCACCGAGGATGATGTCCTTCTCCAGGGACTGGCCTCTCCTGACAACATGTCCGAAGCGTGTAAGATGAAATAGCACCATCCTAACTGATGATTATCAAGAACTGGAGCCTTCAGTGTGGATTATGACTCAATGTAAAAAAGACTGAAATGCTCAAAACTGGAACAAGATAAATGGAGAAAACACTGAAGTTGTCAATGTCTTTATCAGGCTTGGATCTACAATCAATACTCATGGAAGCAGCGGTCAGGAGATCAAAAGGCATATTGCATCGGAGGATAAGGTGCACCTAACCCGAGCCATGGCATTTTTCATTGTCTCATATGCATGTGAAAGCTGGACAATGAATTAGGAAGACGCAAGAAGAATTTATACATTGCAACTGCGGTACTGGCAAAGAATATTGAAAGTACCATGGGACTGCTAACAGGATGAACTGATCTGTCTTGGAGGAAGTATGGCCAGAGAGCTCCTTAGGGGGAAAGAATGGTGCTATTTCACCTTATACACTTCAGACATGTTGTCAGGAGAGACCAGGCCATCATCCTCGGTAGAGGCACTGTGGCAAAGAGGAAGGCCTTTCAAAAGCTGATGGGCACCGTGGTTGCCACAAGGGGCTCAAGCACAGGAACACGTGTGAGGCTGTGTGTTTCAGATGTGGACGACTGGATACTAGTTACACATGTCATAAGGGCTGCAGGGATGGCAGTACTTTTAGTAACCCTCATGGTGAAGGCAAAACCATTAGTCCGCTAGACTAACACTTGTCACATAAAGGCAGAGGAGCGTGAAGAAAGAAAATATATGCTAGCCCCGGGTTGCCATTGTTAGGCACTGTCAAAGCAACAGGTCCACCCTTGGGTTTCTGGGACAGTAAATCTTAATGGGTACAGACAGCCTCATTTTCTCCAGCAGAGTGACTGGTGGGTTTGGACTGTTAACCTGGAAGTTAGCAGTTCAACACTTACCCAATAACACCATTAGGGTTCCTTCGTTAGTCATTAAACAAACGAACGAACAAAACCCAGTCATCAAGTCGATGTCAACTGCAAATCAAAACCATAAGGAGGTAACTCACTACCACTAAAATGACACTCTATTTAAAGGGAGGAAATAAGAAACATTCGAGAGGATGTGGTAAGATTAGAACCCTTATTCATTGCTGGTGGGGCTTTAAAATGATACAAACTTGGGAAATTATATATAATTCCTTAAGAAATGAAAAATAGAAATGTCTTTGATCCAGCAATAACATCCCTAAGTCTAAAAACAAGAAAGCTAATAAAAGAGGCATGGACAGACATTTAAATACCTCTATCCACAGAATTATTCACCACAGCAAAAATATGAAAGAAAAAAAAAAAACCACGATTGCTACTTTCCTCACCTTGATTTAGAGCTACCTAAAATGAAATCCTTGGCACCAATCTTTTCTTCATTTATCATGATTTTGTCTGTTGGTACAGTTGCAATTTTTGCTTCCTTTACAATGAATTGTAACCCATGCTGATGGCTACAATCTTTTTCGCCAGTGCTTCAAATCTTCCTCCACAGTTCAGTAAGCAAGGCTGTGCCATTTGCATAATTCAAATTGTTAATAAGCCTCCCTGCAGTTCTGATGCTACATTCTGCTTCATAGAGTCCAGCTTCTTAAATTATCTGCTCAGCATTTAGAGAAAGGAAATATGCTGAAAGAACACAGTCCTGATACATGGCCTATTCTGATCTGGGTACAGGTTTCAAAGGAGCACAATCAAGTGTACTGGAATCCCCATTCTTCACAATGCTGTCTCCATAGTGTGTTATGAACCACAAAGCATAAATGTCTTTGCATAGTCAATAAAACCTCAGTAAGCATCTTTCTGGTAGTCTCTGCTTTCAGTAAAGATCCATCTGATGTCAGTAGTAACCCCCTTCATTCCATGTTCTCTTTGAACTCTGTTTGAATTTCTAGCAGCTGTCAATATATTGCTGTCAACACTGTTAAATCATCTTCAGAAAAATTTTACTTGTATAGGATACTGAGGATATCATTCAATAACTATTCTATTGACTCACTTTTCTTTGTAATGGGTACAAATATGGACCTCTTCTAGTTGGTTGGCCAGTCTCCTAAATGTACTGGCATAGATGAGTGCTTTTAGTCCTGCATCAATTTGTTCAAACATTTCAACTGGTATACCATCAATTTCTAAAGTGTTATTTCTTTTAATGCCTGCAATGTATCTTGAACTTCTTCCATCAATATCGTCAGTTTTTGATTATATGCGTCCTCTTGAAGCGGCTTAATTTTAACCAACCGAATATTACACAACCATAAAAAACACCAAGGTGACTGTGGTCCATATAATATGTGAAACTTGGGACACCATAGCGCTAAGTGAAATAAATCAGTCACATAAGAACAAACATTGTACAATCGCACCTGTAGATGAAGAATAACAGGGAAACCAAAAGAGTGAAAAGGGGGAATCTAGAAAAGTAATGAGGGAAACTTCTGACACTTGACTCTGTCTGCAACTAATGTCACAGAACCATTTGTGTATAAATTATTGATTAGAAAACTATTTGCTATGCAAACTTTTACTTAAAGCGTAATGTTCAGTAAAAGTATGGAAACTGTTAGATAAAAGCTAATTTGCTATGTAAATTTTCTCTAAAATCATAATATTTTCAAAATAAGTAGTTTAAAATAAGAGAAAAATAGGTGGAGAGAGCTCAAGGTTCACTGGAGGCCCCTGGTGAATGACTGGGGAGGAGAGGTCCGGATTACAGACTGCAGCACTGAAGGTGGGCTTAGTGAGCACAGCCTCACCGAAGTAAGCAATGTCACTTCTAAGAATCACTGAAAAGGATGCTTATCCTAAAGAATCTGACAAGTATAATTTAATAAGATCATGACTAATGACGCTAAAACAAGATTATTGTAACATGTGAATATGCATACAAATATGTGAATGCATGCAGTCTATGTATCTACATGTATAAAAGAACTTTTAAAAATTCAAGTGAAATAAAATATACAGATAATGAAATATTCTTCGTAGACTTTTTGATGCTCCTTTTATGTGTAAGTAAAAATTTCTATTTTGTAAGCACGTATTATTCATAGACAACACAATTACAGGTACTTTTTCACACATTAACAAAAACACCTTGCAAGATTGGTTTTCTGGGTTTGAAGGCTTACGACCTTAATCTTATAGGCAACTCAATAAGCTGACATAATGTAGTTTACCATGATCATGTTCTACATCCAAATGAGGTAGGTAGTGTCTGGGGTCTTAAAAGTTTGCAAGTAGCCATTTAAGATATAACCAGGGAGAAACATGGGGCTTGCTACTCCCATGAACAGTTAACTGTCTCGGAAACTCGCGGGGGCAGTTCCACCCTGTCCTATGGGGAGTACTACGTTAGTAGTGAGTCTATGCTCATAAATCTGGTTTGCTTTTTTATTGATCTCTAACCGTCAGTTGAAAAAATGAGCAAAATTTCAGACAAAAAAACTAGTCCATAGGTCTGACAGCCTACAATTATGACCTTATCTACCTGGAGACTAGTATAACTAGATGCTGCCTGGCTATTCTGATCAGAGATACAATAGAAGGTCCCTAAGAAAAGGGATGAAAATATTGGAACAGGCTCAAATTCTTATGAAGTTCGGGTTTCTGTAGCAGGTGAGACTGGAGAACTCCCTGAGCTACTCTTCAATCTTTAACTGAAACACTTCCAATACCTTCTTTTAGCAAAATAATAAAGAGGCATATAAAAATAAAGCATATTGCCCACAACAATAATAGTCTATTAACAACTACTTAAGGCCAAAAGGTCAATAGCTACTCTACTGCAAAGATGAAAAAACAGGGAACAAAGAATTAGAGCACCTGCATTAAGAATAATCAGAACAAAATGAAAAAAAAAAGAAGTCAACACATTTTGAAATACGTAACTAATGCCACTAATAATTCATATAAAAGTGTCAAAGGGCACTGGGTCTCTTCCCAATCCCTCCCTCAACACAAGAACACTTTGTTCTAATACACTGGCATTCTGACAAAATGGGTATCTAAGGAAATATGGTGAAGACTGCTGATGATGCCTGGCTATTAGAGGATACTGCATTTAGAGTCTTAAACAAGCTGCCATCTAGCAGGGAAGCAACAAAGCCCACAAGGAAGAGTAAGCGCACCTGTATGATCAAGAGGGGTCAATGGGATCAGGTATGAGGCAATAGGAGATCCAAAACAAACTATCATACTGATGCTAAGGTTCATTGTGCCAACCTGGCCGATAAACATACATGGGATTAACTGAAGGGTGGGGAGGTAAATGGCTCAGTGAGCTCAGCTGGTAAGGCTCACTTCCTGGGAAGCATCCCCAAGAAGCCAGATGGACCTCCTCTGAAACTTGCCTGGGTGCTGGAGTAGCCGTGTGGAGACCCCTGCCAGCGCTGAGATGCTTACACGCTCACTGACTAATGAGCTAATGCTGGACTTAGGGGGTTACACAGCATTGGGTTGAAAAGCTTTAATGTACACTTAACCTTTATATAAAACTCTCTCTTATAAGAGTTTCTGTGGATTTGGTTCTCTAGTCTACCCAGACTAACACAGAAACAAACGAGGAGAGTCGGAATGGAGACCCAAAGACCATCTGTAAACAACTGGCCATCTCCAGCTAGACTGGAGTAAGAATATTGGTAAAATAAGAGGTCTTGACCCATGAAATCCAGAACAGAGAAACACCTAGGAGCAGTAATGGAAGCAGCGACATCCTGAGGGTAGAGGGAAGGTGGAGGGCGAAGGGGAAGAAAGGAGGAACCGGTCACAAGGGTGAACATACAGTGTCCTTTTCCCATCAGAGGGACAGACAACAGAAAAAGGGATGCAAGATATGAAAATAATAATGATGAATGACGTATCATTTATCCAGGGGTCAAGAGGGTGGGAGGGTGGGGGAGGGAAAAAAGGAGCTGATACGAGGGGCTCAAGTAGAAAGAAAGTGCTTTGAAAATGACCATGATAGCATGCTGAAATGTGATTGATACAATTGATACATTGATATATTCTATAAGAGCTGTAAGAGCCCCCCCAATAAAATGATATCTAAAAATAAACATTTTTTTAAAGTGTCAAAGGGCACATAATTTAATATCTAATTTTTATGTTAGATTGGAATCTCAAGAGAAGACTCTGTATATAGAAATTTACGTAAAGAAAATGGCTCACATAGTTGTAGAACTGGGCACATTCAGTCCAAGTCCAAGTCCAAGCAGGTTCCAAGTCCTTGGGTCAGATGTCCTCCCGACTCAGAAGTCCTAACTCAAGCAGCTTAAGGGACTGATGAACCCAAGATAGTCAGGAAGCTGACAGGCTTCCCGATGCAGAGATGGGTGAATTCAAGGTCAATAGGTCAGGCTTGTGACTGGAGAGGCAAATGAGTCCATCGCAGGCAGGCTGGATGGCAGACCACTGATGGCTCCCAGGTCAGCAGGCATTGTAGCAAGCTATTGGTTCAAATCCAAAAACAGGAAGTCAAGGAGCTAGATGCAGGATCCAGACACAGTACAAAACAAATAAGCTTTCCATACCATCCATTTCTATAAAAAAGTATGTCATACTCCAGGAAGCAAACCAAACAAACAAAAAACTCCTTGCAATTGTTTCGGGGCTACAACCTGAGTGATGGGGTTACATTCCACCCCAATCTTCTTATAATGGATGGGCTGCTCACAGCAGATTCCATTCTGGAGTTTGGACACATAGTGGAGGATTAAGAGGCCTTTAATTATCAAACTACTGAGAATCCTGGTCATGCCAAGTTGGCACAAAAACCTAACCGTCACAAATTTCAACAAAAACTGACCAGAATGCTATTGTTTTTTTTAACTGCTTGTATATCTTAAAACTTGGCCATTAAAACATTTCAGAGCAAACGGCTTAGGGCAGAAGTTCAAGTATTAGGCTTGCAATCAAATTTTCGTTCTGCTAGTCAAATGATTATAAGTAAGAGTCTCTAACTCTACTGCTTTACAAAGTACTGGTATTCCTCCTTAACTTGTCAGGAGGCGCCCAGCCGGGGCAGTGAGTTAGACATTAGGCTGCTAAGAGGAGGTGCTGTACTCCGGGAGTTCTACCCTATCCTGTAAGATGGTTATGGGTCAGAATCCAGTAGGTGACCGTGAGTTTTGTTGCTGTTGTTTGGTCAGAACTTAAGAAAGAATGTCATTTCCAACATGATCTGCCTGTACCATGCAGGCTATTACAAATTTGTACTCTTTCTACAGAAACCTCCTCCATAAACTTAAAACTGCTCTTAAAAAAAGCTGCCCATTAAAAGAAACAAACGCTAACGTATCTAGAAACGCAAGGGGCGGTTTGAAAACCAAAGAGTAATAGAAAGAAAACACTGACACACAAACCAACGGTCCAGCGGCAGCAAAACCAAAAAACATCACCAAACCGCAAGGCGTTCCAAGCAGCGCGGCTTCTGCCTGCAGCCGGCGGAGGGCTGGTCCCGGGGCGGGCTGCCCGCCCGCCCGCTCGCCCGCCCCAACCCAAAGGAAAGGAGGCGCGAGGGCCAGGGCCCTGTCCGCGGGGACTCACTGCGTGCACAGGCTCTGGGCACCGCACCGGCCCGGCGCCGGGCTGCGGCCACACCCAGCAGGTGCCGGCGCCTCCGCAGCCTTACCTGCTCGAGCTCCCAGAACTCCGCCGAGCCCACCGCAGCCACTTCCGGCGCGCGCGAGGAAACCAGGCCGCCTCCGCGGCGCGCGCCCGCCCCTCCGGGCTACGCTCCGCCCACCCCTCCGGGCTACGCTCCGCCCACGCCCTGCCCGCCTCTCGCCCACGCCCATTTTCTCTGCCTCCTTCGCCGTGACCTTGCCTTGCCTTGCCGCCGGCCCGCGCTCCCTCTCTGGAACACAGCTCCATAATAACGGGCGTTTAAGTATCGATGAAGAGGCGGAAAATACGCTTATCCTCCGTCTCAGCTATCTGTCTGCCTACTGAAACCTTTGCGTGCTTCCTAAAGGGATGTGTGGAGACGGAATGACTGGGTGTCGGTGCCCCCCCCCCCCCCCCCCCCCCCCGCAGATGTCAAAGGGCGAGCGCAGAGACTCCCCAGACTCCACTCCACAGAACATTCCTCTCCACTTGCACACCGGAATAAGCCCAGGTGGCCCAACCCTAGCGGTGTAGCTAAGGAAAATAAGATCTGTGGTTGTACCCCAGTCCACACATCTTACACCCTCTATGGGCCAGGGTCGAACCGGGCAGCCCCCCTGGACTGGGCAGTTCCCTGGACGGGGCAGCTCCTTGCACCCCTTTTGTGTCAGCCTCACCAGAGAAGAGATGAACAGCCTGGTGAACTTTGTAAACCCTTCCTCTGGCATTTCACAGAGCTTATCTCCCCAAAGGGCACAGCCCCTTCACAGAACTTCTTTCTCAGGGCCGAGTCTGTGCAGTCTCTTCCCTCAGTGTTCCAGGAGGCGGATCTGTGTCCTCACAAACCATATCCTGACTCAGACCCTGCAACTGCAACATCAGAAAGCCTCATGTCCTTATCGGTACATATGTCCTTGGTTCAAGACCTATCTATGTCCCACAGCCCCAACACCAGGTACGACTTCCCTGGCCTAACTCGGACCACGAAGAGCTCAAGATGCTTTTGTCTGTCTGTCTGTCTGTCTGTCTGTCTCTCTCTCTCTCTACTGTCCCTTCTCTTCCCCAAAATCCTTCACTACCGCCAAGAAAGCATATCCTCCTCATCCCTAACTGAGCTCTGTCTCCTCTCGGCACCTCCGTCTCAACCTCTCACACCTATTTTCTGGATAGCCATACCATAATCCAAAACCAAACTCACTGCCCTCAAGTCCATTCTGACTTATACTGACTCATAGGACAATATAAAAATGCCCCTGTGGGTCTCTGAGACTAGCCGTGTGCAGAAGCCAAAAGCCTCATCTTTCTCCATGAAGCAGATGGTGTTTTAAAACTCCTGCCCTCAAGGAGGTGGATTGACACGGTCACTGCAGCAATAGGCTCAAAGATAAGCATAATTGAGAGGCTGGTGCAGGACCTGGCAGTGTTTTGTTCTGTTCTATGTGGGTCACTATGAGTCAGAACTGAGTCAACGCCATCTCGCAATATCAACAGCAACTGAAATGTACAGTCCACTTGCCAGTAAAACTTGGGTATCTCAGAGTTGTGACCCATGGTCTTCTCGAAATTATGGCAATATGTGATATTTATCACTTAAGACCGTGTCACTAGGTAGATACAATTTAGAATTACTGTATCTTCTTATCATTACCATGGTGGTGTAGTGGTTTTGTATTTTATCTGCATGTATTTTAGAGAAATAAATGTAGATACAGACCAATAAATAGATAAATAAACAGAGCTAGACAAAAACAAACTTCTGACCTGCGTTTGCAGCAATGGGTAACTGCTGGAACTCCCCGGTACCATAACAAGAGCTCGAAAATGCAAACCAAACTCGACTTTAACACAAGGTAGCACTATTTGGAAATTACAGCTGCACCTACCTGCTTTTTCTGATGAAAACTGGTCTATGCTATGCTCAATGTCATTCCACCCACCCTGATTGTTATCTTCCTACACTCAGCAGAGCAAGATTTTATCATTTGCCTTGACTAATAACCTGCCCCCAACCCCCACCACACAAACCTTTTATCACCAACTGCAATGAATATTCTTCACATCAAAAAATATTGTCTCCTCAGAGCACTGGGTTGATGTAAGTGGAAAGTATAAAAATTGGATACCCAAAATTTGGGAGATAAAGGCATAAGGTGATTGACTTACTAACTTTCAAAGGTGCTAGAATATATTCATAGACTTATAGGATTAAGGTTATAGGTTTTATTTAACTATAATTGTTAGGCATAGAATATTTTTGTTTTGTTCACTTATAGAATATTCTGTTTAAATGAGGGTGGAACATATTGAATTGTATGCATTTTAGTTTATCCTGTTAGTGACAGGCATGTTTTCATTATTGTGTGTTTGAAAATCAAAATTGAGAGCTATGGGCCAAAGAGATGCGAAAGTGTCAAATTGACAAGGAGTGGTCTGTGGTCGTTACATAATCTGGTGTTAATGTGAGGATTGGCAGTAAAGGGATGGAGTCTAACCTTTCATTCATTGTATAGCTTTCCAAATAGTGCTATCTTATGGGCATGGCCTTCTCCTGAAAATTCTGGGAAATCTGGTATTTCTTCCTTGGAGGCAGGAGT
>PVJH01006034.1:72095-105992 GCA_004026705.1 Nesogale talazaci
TTAGTGACAGGCATGTTTTCATTATTGTGTGTTTGAAAATCAAAATTGAGAGCTATGGGCCAAAGAGATGCGAAAGTGTCAAATTGACAAGGAGTGGTCTGTGGTCGTTACATAATCTGGTGTTAATGTGAGGATTGGCAGTAAAGGGATGGAGTCTAACCTTTCATTCATTGTATAGCTTTCCAAATAGTGCTATCTTGTGGGCATGGCCTTCTCCTGAAAATTCTGGGAAATCGGGTATTTCTTCCTTGGAGGCAGGAGCCTGTCTGCCTATCTGTCTCTCTCCTCACTTCATGGGAGACATTGCAGCAGACAGGATAGATGGAACTGTGCTAGTGCCCAGAGCTGAAGAAACCACATGAACCTACCCTGATGCAACCAGACCTCTGAAGCCATAGAGACCCCTGTCAGCACTGAGATGCTCACCACACCACCGGATCCAAACACTTTCGACCCACTGACCTGTCATCATCCTGCATTCAGCATCATTGCATGTGCTTTGTGAGTCTGAAGAGGACTTTATAGATTGCTATCGGACATATGGGCTAATATCCGACTTAAGGGCTTGAACTGGACTGGGTTGGGATGCTTTCTTAATGTACAATTACCCTTTATATATAATTCTCTCTTATATACACAAAAAACCCTTGACAATTTCAAATTTTTCTTCATTTATCATGATGTTATTGAGGGGGTCCAGCTGTACCCCCTCTTTACATTCAGTTGCAATCCATACCAAAGGCTGTACTCCTTGATCTTCATCAGCAAATGCTTCATCTTCCTCACTTTCAGTCACCAAAGTTTGTCTGCATATACCAGATTGTTATAAGCCTTCCTCTGAACTTGATGCCAAACTCTTCTTTATATAATTCAACGTCTCCCATTATTTGCTCAGCATACAGACAGAATGAATATAGTGAAAGGATACAACCCTGACACACATCTTTTCTGATTTTAAAGCCTTTTTCTGTCTGGACAACTGCATCTTACTCGTGCACAGGTTTCATATGAGAACAGTGTAGTAGTGTGGGATTTTTCACAAGGCTATCCATAGTTTGTTGTGGTCCACACAATCAAATTAACCTAAGGAGATTTCTAAACATAAAAATTAGTTTTCACTTGGTGAATAAACTCTCACAACTGGCAATGTTAGCTGCAATGACTAATGGAAACTGTTCACTGACAACCTCATTCTAGTAGCACCAAGAGGAGACCTCAGAGGGTGTCTGTCCTCATGCATGCTGGCTTTATTGTGAAGCCCAGGCTGCACCAGGTAAAATCAATCACTTCATTTCTTTGGACCTAAGTTTTCTCACTTGCTGAATGACAGAGTTGAGATTAATATTCTGAGAAATTGCTTGGAGTTTTGACTTTATATGATTTTAATGAATGGAGAAAAAGAATTGTAGCCAGAAACTCCTCCATTTAACTGCTTATACCAGGACATCTCTAAGGCACTTAGCCAAGTGGCCCCCTCCCTGCCCTTTAGATGTCCATAAGAACAAGGCCAAGGCTATCTTGGCAAAGTGCAGCAAAGCTAACAGTCAACACCCCAATACCCATACATCTATTTCAGCAGAGGGCCTCTCTCCAGAACTTCTCCAAGGATTCTCTAGTTTTAGACTCTTTAAGCCTGTTTCCTCAGCTGTCTTCTGTAGTTGTGACTTCTTAAGTGATTGTGAGGTTACAACTTTGTATTTGAAAGACTGCAGATGGTGGCAAGCAGTCTGAAGCTTATTATCAAAATAAAATACCATATTAGAACCAAGAGGCTGTGTGACTATGGGTGCATCCTATAAAAAGTACATGGAATAACTTGATATGAATGGTGGCTGTTTTCATTAGCTGACAACTGTTTGATCTTAAACCAAATGCTTTTCTTTGGTCAAGCACAGTTCTACTCTGACATACATGGGGGTTGTCTTATTGTTTTTGTCGTTAGTTGCCGTGGAATAGATTCCTGCTTATGTCAGCTCTATGTAAGCAGAGTATAACTGCTCCATTTTAAAAGAAGATTGCCAGACCTGTCATCTGAGGTACCTCTTGATGATATTGACCACCAACATTTTTGTTAGCTGTGGAGCCCTGAAGGGGTCTGGACAGCCTGTTTATGAACCAGACTTGATATCTTTCCATTCTTTTCCCATCCTCAAGTTCTTTCTCATCTCTAGTGTCATGCTGAGCTACTGTAAATATTTATAATCCCAGCACCTTTCCTTCACAACTTAGCCCAAGAGTGGGCAATTCATCTAACAATAGGCTCTACTGCCCTGTGAACTCTTGAAAACTGGGACAATATTTTGTTTTTTTCATTTTCCAGTATAATTGTAGAGCCCTAGTGGTATAGAGGTTAAGTGTTCAGTAGTTAACCAAAAGGTAGACAATGATATGAACCCATCAGCTCTGTTCTGGAAACAGAGGAGAAGTCTGAATCCATAAGGCTTCATAGTTTTGTAAACCTTATGGACAGTTTTCCTCTGTCCTTCAGGGTTACCATGATTCAAAATCAACTACACAAAATTGGTCATGCATTTTTGGGTGCTTAATGGAAACTAATAACATTAATTAATGGAATATCAATTGAAATATTTCAACAAGCTGCTGAAGTGCTAGAAGCACTCCCTAATCTATGCCAAAAACATTGCAAGCTTCTTGGACAACTGACTCGAAGAGATTAATATTTGTACCTATTCCAGAGAAATGTGACTCAACAGAATACTCAAATTGTACAAAATCATTACTATCACATGCAAGTAAAATATCACTGAAGATCATCTATAATGGTTGCAGTATTATATTGACAGGGAGTTTCCAGAGATTAAGCCTGGTTTCAGAATTGTTCATGAAACAAGGTATACCATTACAGATGTCAGATGGATCTTGGCCAAAAACAGAGAATACCAGAGAGATGTTTACATGTATTTATTGACTGTGTTAGACTGGGTTGTCTAGAGAAACAAATCCAGTGACCTTCATCTATGTATAAGAAAGAGTTTTAAATCAAGAAGTAATTGTATATCAATAAGGCATTCCAAACCTGTCCAACTCAAGTCCTTTAAGCCTAACGTTAATTTATAAGTCCCACTTCAGATTCACAAGCCACATGTGGGTGACACAGAATAGCACGGTAGGAAACTGGGAAATCCCAGGCCAGTGAGTGCAGAGTCACATGCATCCAAGGTTGAAACATGGCAGGGTACAAACAGCTCTCAAGGTTGGGAGGCCCATATTGGGCTACTCCTAGCAAAAGACACAGAGTCTCAGAGAAGCCCCAGCAAGGAGGAAGGTGAAGTGGCAGAGAGAGAGGCAGTTCCTAAAGTCGCTCATTCTCATTATAAAAAGCCACTCCCCCAAAGAGATGTCATCAAGCTACCATTTGATTGACAGATTTAACTCCACCTCTAACCAGGAATGTTTACTTGACACAATATTATCCAGCTACCACACATCACCCTTTGTCATCTTGATACCTTTATACAACATTTTAACCACACATGATCTTAAAACAAAGACAATAATGAAATAATATTTGCACCTAACATGATACAACTAGCCCACTGAAAATGTACCAACCCCATTTAAGCCCTTGAATTTTATAAGTGAACAAAGCAAAAGTATTCTATGCCTAACAATTGAAGGATTTTGGACATGTATATCTTAATGCTATAATTCTATTAGCATCTTCTTACACCTCTGAAAGTTTGTAAGTCAACCACTTCATGCTTTTACTTCTCCCACTTTGGAGTATCCAGTTTCTATGAGTGTCCATTTCTGTTAACTAGTACTCTGAGGAGATAAGCATTTATTTTGATGGGGAGAATCTTCAATCTATTTCGAACCTGTGTTCTAGATTCATAAGCAAAATCAAATATAGAACATACCATCCATCAAGTCAACAAGCAATGTGTAACTGCTCTCAGGCCAAACATCCTACTCATCCAATTGAGTTCTGATTAACTCAGTTCTAGTCATTCCAAACTAGGTCAGTGGTTGTCACAGCAAGCTATGAAACTCCCCATAGAACTATCCCCAGTTTCAGACACTGGGCTCTTCACAAATTCTCAACAACTCTGCACTCTCAGAATTGGTCAGTCAACAGGTTCCGATTTGGTACAACTCTAAACTTCACATCATTCAGCCCATTTTCTTTTTTCTTTTTTTTTTTTTAAATCATTTTATTGGTGGTTCATACAACTCTTAGCACAATCCATCCATATATCCATTGTTTGCAAAGCACATTTGTACCTTTGGTGCCATCATCATTCTCAAAACATTTTCTTTCCACTTAAGCCCCTGGTATTGGCTCCTCCTTTTTCCACTCCCTCCCAGCTCCCCACTCCCTCATGAACCCTGGATAAGTTACAAAATATTATAATTTTGTCTTGTCAACCACTGTTTGATGTTTCCCCTCGCCCACTTCCCCATTGTCCGTACCCCAGGGAGGAGGTTATATGTAGATCCTTATAATCATTTCCCCCTTTCTAGCCCACTCTCCCTTTATCTTCCCAATGTCACCACTCTCCCCACTGGTCCTAAAGGCATGATCTATCCTGGATTTCCCATGTTTCCCGTTCCCATCTGTACCAGTGTACATCTTCTGATCTAACAGAATTTATAAGGTACAATTCAGATCATGATAGTGGGAGGGAAGAAGCATTTTAGAACTAGAGGAATAATACATATTTCATCATTGCTAC
Organism: Nesogale talazaci; assembly: GCA_004026705.1. Classification (NCBI taxonomy): domain Eukaryota; kingdom Metazoa; phylum Chordata; class Mammalia; order Afrosoricida; family Tenrecidae; genus Nesogale; species Nesogale talazaci. The sequence continues at coordinate 76,793 of PVJH01006034.1, forward strand.
ACTGTACCATGACTGGCTCTTCTCCTCCCTACCACCCTTCGGTAAGGGGATGTCACTTTCCCTGCAGATGGACCTTAGGACCCAAATCTGTACTTCCCCTCATTTATAATGATATAATTTTTACTTCTTTGATGCCTGATCCCTGATCCCTTTGGAGCTTCATGGTCCTACAGGCTGCTGTGCTTCTTCCATGTGGGCTTTGTTGCTTCTGAGCTAGGTGGCCACTTGTTTACCTTCAAGCTTTTAAGAACCCAGAAGCTATATCTTTTGATAGCTGGGAACCATCAGCTTTCTTCACCACAAATGCTTATGCACACCTTTGTCTTCAGTGATCATAGCAGGAAGATGGGCATGCAGTGAAGTAATTTTTTTTCTTGATGTCTGATAGCTGCTTCCACTGATACCTTGTGGTCAGTCAGCCCATTTTCATCTCTCCTCTAGTCCCTTTGAACCAAGCCTATGGGTGCCAATGACCAGACTCAACCCAACTCTCCATTGTTGCATTTCCTCCACTTCCACTCAACAAGTGGATCCAGGTGGTTATCTATTGAACATTTTAGGTTGCCCTGGACTCTCTTTAATGTTGATTTCTAGACGGGAGTATGCTTCCATGGACTCACATTTTTCCAGCCCAGGTATGTCCATACACAAACTGTTTGCTTAAGATTTAAAAAGTCATTCACCTGTTATTGTCTTTAGCCATCAACAGTTCTAGTTGCCTGTCTAGTAAGCATTCTTACATTCAAGGCACTGTGTGGGGCTTAACTTTTGTAAGCCATCTACTTTGGCTTCACACAAAAAGCCACTTGTCCAGGACTCATAATGTCCCTTTTTTGTCCCTTTTAATAGATCCAATTATAACAGCTGAAGGCTTACATGTTCTATTTCAAAGTAATTTAATATAATTTCTACCCCATTATATCAATAAAAGTAAGTAGAGGAAATCAACATAATCCTAGTACAGCCAGATCCTAAACACATTTTTTTGTTTTGTTTTCTGTTTTATGGCATCACTGCCCTCTGGTGGGAGTGGGAGGCCCAGTCTTGCTCTTGGAGAGCTGCTGCTGGATTTGAATTGCCAAGTCAGTGGGTCACAGTCCCACACTCAACCACTACACAACCGGGACTCAGCCCACAATTATTTTTAAGACTCAAATTCAATATTTTCTCATTTAGACTATCCCATGCATATGAATGTGACCTCACTAGAAGATGAAACCTGGGTCTGGTCTCTATCAGTCATTTTGTTCAGAAAGTCCAAAGGCACTTCACTTCCCTGAGCTGCAACCCAACTCCCATAATATTCCTTTGCTCTGTTTCAGATAAGAATAATTGAAGACATCTTTCTAAAAATCAAAAGCCTCACTTCTTATTTCCTTTTCCAACAGCTACCAAATAAACTGAGGCCATTTCCCACCTCCTCTGGCTTTCTGAAGAAAAAAGAAAATCCAACTGCACATGAATGCCATGAGGCAGAGACCAGACAAGCCTCAACTATCCATCTTGATGGTTTCTTTCTCTAGAACTATGCTATCATAAAGTGTTAGTCTACGTTGTTTAAAAAAACAAAATCAGTTACATTTATGGAAGAAAAAGCTTTTTATAATACACCAAGGCTTGAGGGCAACATATCAGCATGAAGCAGCAAAATAACAGAGAGATCTGCAGGTCCGACCCCAATCCCAGCTACACAGGCTCCCTCCCAGAAGAACAGAGGACAGCACGTGTATTAGACAGGGTTCTTTAGAGAAACAAAACCAGGACATTAATAATTCTTCCTCTATATTTATATAGATAGAAAGATATATAACATAAGAAATAAACAGGTAACTAATCTATAAAGCAGTACAATTGACTCAGTGCAACTCACTTGCGTGAGATAACTGATAGACTGGCAGTCCTTCGAGTCCTCTGCTGAGTAGTCCTCTGTAGAGCAATTCAGGTTATCTGGCCACAAGCAACAAACGGCAAAGCAGGTCACTAACAGTCAGCCAGAGGACAGAGTCCGACAGTCCCCAGCTCAAGAGAACTGGCGAAGCAGGGCTTGAAGGAACCCCAGCTCACAGCAACACAGTCCATGGATAAGGTGTCCCACGGGTGGTGTCACTTGGAGATTGAGGCTCAGGATGAACAAGGCTGGTCTGAAGATCCAAGAACAAGAGGGCAAGGGCGGGGCTCACCGAGCCACTTCTATCTCTGCCCTTCAATTGATCTTACATGTGTGCATTGGCCATATTGGCATAACAAGTCTACCTATCACAGCACTGACGACATAGCCCAGTGAGAGTAGCTGGTATGTCCAGACCAAACCGCATTCTGGCCCGCCAAACCCCAAGAATGAAACTCCTGCTCTGAGCTATCAATGCACAGAGAGAACTGTAGGGGCAGTACCACCATGAGACATGAAGTCTTCTCACTGACCCACAGCAGTGCAGGGGACAGCACTGGAGACACAGTGTGAGAATTGTGAGCAGTCAGACCCCGCCCCCTGCCTCCCTTCCATACACATGGTGGGTGGGGGTAGGGTGGGGAAGAAACATGAAGGGAGCATAACAGAGCAGCAGGAGGAGCAAAATAACAAAGCACTCAAGAAATCCCGAAAATAGACTTCTGATTTGGAGGACAAGGTGTGGCACCTCAGCAGACTCAAGCAGAAAACAGATATAAATGTCAGCAGACAGAACAGACCTGGAACTATTTATAGGCCTTCCTTCTTCTTATTATTATTCTTTTTTCTTCATCTATCTATTTATCTATGGCAAGCTAAACAATTACAAGGAGAAAGCAACAGGACTGACAGTTCCAGGAGGTAAGGAAAAAGGGGAAGGTGGGGGAAAGGGAGGGGAATTCCAACAAACTCAGGGACAAGGGAAAAATAAGAGATCTAAAAATCGATGGCAAGGAGGATGTGGAATGCCTGGTGGGGTTTGATCAAGGGCAATGTAGGCAAGAGGATAGTGGAACAAGAGGAAAGAAAAGGAAATAGAGTAAAGAACTAAGAGGCAAAAAAAATTTATGGAAGTGTAAATACACACATGTATATATATAAATATATTAAATATATCATAAGGATAAAAGTTTATATACATGTATTAATATGTTAAGTGTTAAGGAAGCAGAGATTGGAATTCTACTCAAGTACTTCCTTAACACAAAAACGTTGCGTTTTAATAACTTCACATTCAGCAACGCTCACCATACTGACAGTATCGCTAAAGACAAAATGGGTGCATAAGCAAATGTGAAGAAAGTTAATGGTGCCTGACTATTAAAAGATACAGCATCTGGAGTCTTAAAGGCTTAAAGTTAAACAAGTGGCCATCCAGCAGGAATGCATCAAAGCCCACAGGGAAACCAGCCTGTGTGATCATGAGGTGTCAACAGGATCAGGTATCAGGCATCAAAAGACCTAAAACAATCATACCAATGCAAACAAGTAGGGTCGGAGTGGAGACCCAAAGCCCATCTGTAGAAAATTGGACATTATCTCAAAATGAAAGTGTCACAATAAAGGGAAGAGTCAATCAGAGTGCAGTAAAGCACCGACAGAACACATGACAATCCTCTAGTTTTTTAATACTTCCTCTTCACCTTCACTATCATGACCCCAGTTCTAATATACAAACCAGACTAGATCGGAGTATGTATACTAGTACAGATTAGACTGCACACCCAGAATCCAGGACATATTAAACTCCCTAGGAACAGGAATGGGAGTAGTGATACCATGAGGGTAGAGGGAAGATTTGGGGAGAAGGGGGAGAAAGGGAAACCGACGACAAGGATCAACATATAACCACCATCACCACCACCACCAATGGGCACAAACAACAGAAATGTGGGTGAAGGGAGACGGGACGGTGTAAGATATGAAAACACTGATACTAATAATTAATAATCTATCAAGGGTTTAAGAGGGTGGGAAACTGGGAGGGGTGGAGGGGAAAAAAGAGACCCTGATACCAAGAGCTCGAGTAGAAAGAAATGTTTTGAAAATGATAATGACAACATATACAAATATGCTTGATACATATGATGTAGGGATTGTTAAAAGAGCTATAAAAGCCCTGAATAAACTTAGGTCCTTGGGTCTGATGGTAGCTGGAGCCCTCTTTAGAGTCACTTAGCTGTTGGTCGATGATGCAAAAAGATTAAGTGAGGTGCAGGAAGGTGACAGGTTTGTGAGTGCAGAGTTGCATGAATCCATAGACAGTGGAAACATGGCAGAGTGCAGGCACCTTTCAGGGACGAAGAGGTCCATGTTAGGCTGGTCATAGTGGCAGGCACTGAGTCCCAGAAAGCAGGAAGGGAATGGAGCAGAGAGAGAGGAGAGGTGGCCAGTGTCTCTCTTATGAAAAGGGCATGACCCCCAGAAGGCATCATCACCAGCCTATAATCTGAAGACAGGTTGAACTCCACCCCCATACATTCACAGAGGGGTAAATTGACATAAAATCTAACAGCCACAATTTTTCTATTGTGTTCACTTGTCAACTCATTTACTTTTGTCCTAGTACTTGTGATTTATTTTCTCCTGGTGCTTGAATGTTTATTTTGTTGCTTTTCTAATTGTTGAAGATCCTGGGAAATGTGTTGATTTTGATTCTCTCTTTTTTCTTATGTACATCTATTGCTATATCTTTCTCTCTGAGTACTTTGTGGCATATTTATATTTTCTTTGGTTCCAGGAAATTTTAAAATTTCATCTATCTCATCAATTACTGAGAGTTTTTATGCAGTGTGCTGCTTTCATTTGATTTTTTTCCTCTTGCTTTTCCTACTGTTTATTCCTAATATTATATAGTATTGTGGTCTAAGAAAATGGATAAAAAAATCTCATAAAATGATTAAAATTGTTTTGTGTCCTGGTATATGCTCTATTCTAGAGAATATGCACACTGGAAAATAATGTATGAAGTGTTGTTCAGTGGCAAGTTCTGAATATGTCTAAGTGGTCAGAATGGTTAATCTTTATTTATTGCTTCAGTATCTTTAATGAGGTTAACATTCTATCTGTTTGTTGATGAATTCAAGTTTTCTACTATTATTGTTGAATAATTGATTTTTCTCTTCAACTCTGTAAAGAATTTGATGAACACATTCCAATAGTCTTTCATTGGGTGCATTTGTGTATTAGATTATGTTTTCTTGCTCCATTGTTCATTTAATCATTGTGTAATACCTATCTTTGTTTCTTATGATGTGTATGACCTAAGTCTATTTTATCAGAGATAAATATTGTCGTTCTTCTTTTTTATTACCATTAGCTTGATAAACTTTTTCATATTTTTTCTGTTTTTTAAAAAATCATTTTATTGGGGGCTTGCACAGTTCTAATCACAATCCATACATATATACAGTGTCAAGCACATTTGTACATATGTTGCCATCACCATTTTCAAACCATTTTCTTTCTACTTTAATCTTTGATATCAGCTCCTCATTTTCCCCTCACTCTCCACCCTCCCTCCCACATGAACCCTTGATAATTTATGTATTTTTTCCATGTCTTACACTGACTGACCACTGTCTCCCCTCACCCACTTTTCTATTGTCCTTCTCCCTGGGAGGGAGTTATACATAGATCATTGTGATAGACTCCCTCTTCCTTCCCCCCACTTTCTCCTTCCCCTCCTGTTATTGTTACTCTCATTATTGGTCCTGAGGGGTTTCTCTGTCCTGGATTCCCTCTGTTTCCAGCTCTTTTTGTGCCAGGGTACACGCTCTGGTCTAGCTGGACTTGTAAGTAGAATTGGGGTCATGATAGTGGGGGAGAGGAAGCATTAAAAGCTAAAGGATAGCACTGTTTCATCAGTGCTATCTAGGACCCTGACTGGCTCATCTCTTCCTTGTGACGCTTCTGTAAGGGGATGCTTAATTGTCTATAGATAGGTTTTGGATCTCCACTCCACAAATAATAATAGGGAAATAGATCTATGTCCATATACATATATGTTAAGTATTAAGGTAACAGACGGATATTGGGCCTCTACTCAAGTACTCCCTCAATGCAAAAACACTGTGTTTTAATTACTGAGAGGTAGAGACGGAGCTGCAGGAAGGAGACAGAGCTCAGTTAGGGATGAAGAGGATGTGCTTTATTGGCGGTAGTGAAGGATTTTGGGAAGGAAGGGAGAGCAGAGAGAGAGAGAGAGAGAGAAGCATTTTGAGCTCCTGGGCGGTCCCACAGCCCTGAGAGTTAGGCCAGGGAAGCCACACCCAGTATTGGGGCGGTGGGACATGCATAGGGCTTGAGTCAAGGATGTATGTACCAATAAAGGGACGATGCTTTCTGATGTTGCAGTTGCAGGGTCTGAGTCAGGCTATGGTTTGTGAGAATACAGATCCACCTCCTGGAACAATGAGGGAAGAGACTGTACAGACTCAGCCCTGAGAGATAAGTTCTGTGAAGAGGCTGTGCTCTTCAGGGAGATAAGTTCTGTGAAATGTCAGAGGAAGGGTTTACAAAGTTCACCAGGCTGTTCATCTCTTTTCTGGGGAGGCTAACACAAAAGGGGTGCAAGGGTCCAGGGAACTGCCTGGTTCGATCCTGGCCCATACAATAACTTGGCATTCTGTGTCATGCTCACCTTCCTGACATGATGGCTGAAGACATGGGTGCATAAAAAATGTGGTGAAGAAAGTTGATGGTGCCCAGCTATCAAAAGTTATGGCATCTGGAGTCTTAAAGACTTGAAGATTAACAAGCAGCCATCTAACTTAGAAGAAACACAGCCCACATGGAGGAAGCACCTTATTTAGATCACCTTATTTAGATCACCTGTGTGATCATGAGGTGTCAACGTGATTGAGTATCAGGCATCAAAGATCCAGAATGTTTTCATCTTTTGACTTTGGTCTACTTTTGTCTTTCTGCTAAGGTGTGTCTACTGTAAGCAGCATATTGAATGATCCAGTTTTCCTATCTAGCATATGTATACCACTCTCTATTTCTTGACTGGTGTGTTTAATCCATTCATATCCAATGTTATTATCAATATGTATAGGGTTTTCGTCATTTAGCTGTGTGTTTTATGTGGTGTTACTGACATCTTTGTTCTTTCCCCAAATTCTCCTTGTTTCTTGATTTTCCTTTAAAATTTTTATTTTCTATTATTTTCTTTCTTATTAAGTTTAAAATTTATTAACATTTTCTTCTTTGATATTTTGATGAGTTTTTCCATTTTCTTTGAGATTACTCTTATTAATTGTCTTTCTTTCCATTTGAATGTATTATAACTACAATTTTCAGTCCGCATTTTTTTTTTTTTTTGGTCTTCGTTGCAGATTGAAATCTCTGGTTCCCAATTTTCTATCTGCTGTTATTGATGCTCTGTCAGTAGAATTCGCCTTAGTACTTTTTAAATAAAATTAGTCTTGTTATTGTGCATTCTTCTAATTTCTCTCTTTCTGGAAATACCCTTATGTATCCTCCTTAAATGAAGATGATTTTTCTGGATATAAGATTCCTGGTTGGCAGATTTTCATTAAGTATTTTATATATGTAATTCCACTGATGCTGTAAATGGATTTTGGGGTTCCATTCTCATTCATAGACTTCTACAAACTGGTGTTCAAAATTTAAACAATGATACCATGCTCTTCTTGGGTTTGAATTTTATTATTTGCAATTATGGGATCACATCGTTGATGTGCTTATTTCATGTGGATTCAATTGACACCTTATTTAGATGGTTGACTGTCTTAAGACAAGCCTTCAGATCCCAGATGCTATTTTTCTGATAGGCAGGTATCATCTGGTAGCTTCCCCACACTTTTATTTATTTTTAAAATTAATTTTAATAACTCATTTTATTGAGGGCTCTCACAGCTCTTATAACAATCCATGCATCGATTGTATCAAGCACATTTTTACATAGACTGCCATCATGATTTCCAAAGCATTTTTTTCTACTTGAACCCTTGGTATCAGGTCCTCTTTTTCCCTCTCCACCCTTCTCCCTCCCATTCTTGTGAACCCTTGATAATTTTTTTTGTGTTTTTTTTTGGACATCACTGCCCTCAGGTGGTGGGAGCAGGAGGCCCAGCCTTTGCTCCGTGGAGCTGGAATCGAGCCTCCATCCCAGTGGGCCGCAGTCCCGTGCACAACCACTACACCACCGGGGCTCAGCCGAACCCTTGATAATTTATAAATTGTTTTATTTTCATGTTTTACACCATCTGCTGTCTCTGTTATTCATCCCCTGAGTGGGAGTGGGGTGTGTTATAAGTCAATAGTTGCAACCGGTCCCCCCTTTTCCTCCCTTCTCCCCTTACCTTCTCCCTGGTCTCATGGTATCGCTGTTCTCATTATTGGTCCTGAGGGGTTTCTCTGTCCTGAATTCTGTGTGTCAAGAACTCTTATGTGTACCACTATATTTGCCCTGGTCACGCCAAATTTGTAAGAGTATAGGAGTCATGATAGTTGGTGTGGTGAGGGGTGGTTCGGGGAGGAGGAGAAGAGGAAGCATTAAAGAACTGGAGGAATGTTGTGTGTTTTGTCAGTCCTATACTGTACCCTGTCTGGTTTGTCCCTTCGCTGTGACCCTTCTGTTAAGACGTGGTAGTTATATAATCTGGCATCAACTTGAGACTATTAGGAGTGAAGGGGTAGAACTTAGCAGGTCAATCAGGTCACAGTTTGATGAAATTATTTGGAGGGGATACAGAGATAAATAGCTCACTGGAAGCCAGACTCACACTCTCTGCTTTGTCTTCCTGTTGCCAACCCACATGGAGCTATACCGATAGAACCAGAGCCCTGGAGCTGGAAGAGCCACATGGAGACTTACACTAGCTCTGAGATCTTCCTACATTCGGCATCATTGCGTGTATTGCATGAGTCTGAAAAGGAGTTCAGACTGGCAATGGGTATATGTGCTAATGTAAAATTTAAGGACTTAATTTGCACTGGGCTTAATAGTCTGTTACTCTTTTATGTAAAACTCTTTTCTTATACACATAATTTTCCCTGGATTTACTTTTCTAGTCAACCCAAGCTAACACAGAGGGGATATCTAATAGTCTACAGATGGGCTTTGTGGCTCCATTCTGAACCCATTAATTCACAACAAAATGGCTGTTTGTTTTGTGTCTTCTGATGCCTTGATACTTGACCCCAACGATGCCTTTTTATCACATGGGTTGGTGTGCTTCTTCCATGTGGGCTTTGTTGCTTCCTGCTAGATGGCTACTTGTTTAACTTCAATCCTTTAAGATCCCAGATGTGATATCTTATAATATTCAGGCACCATCAGTTTTTTTCACCATATCAGCTTATAAACCCATTCTGTCTTCAGTGATCATGTTGGAAAGGTGACCATCATAGAAGACCAAGTTATTAGAACCAACTGTTCTCGCATTGAGGAAGGTTTTGAGTAGAGGCCCAATGCTTGTCTGCTACCTTAATACTTAAGCTATAAATATGTGTACATAGACCTATATCTCTATCATTAGATCTTAATATACTTACATATATTCATGTCTATGTTTATACCTCTATAAATTCTTTTGCTTCCTAGTTCTTTATTTCCTTTTACTTTCCTTCTGTCCCACTATCATGTTCAACCTTCATTTGACTCTTAGTACTTCCTCTTGGCTACATTTCACTTAATCAAACACCACTAGGCATTCTTTGTCCTCATTGCCATCAATTTTAGATCTCTTATTGTTCCCTTGCCTCTGGGTTTGTTGGCTCCCCCACCTTTTCCCCTACCCCCTTCAGCCTCCTTGGAACCGTGGGTACTGTTTTTTTTCTCCTCAGGACTGTTAATCCTGCCTATCTTATAGGCATAAAGATAGACATTAAAGAAGAGAAAGAAAACAAAGAAACAAAAATAGTCTCTGAACGTTCCAGGTCTGTCTGCTGACCCTTGTGAATTTTTTCTGATCCAGTCTGATGCAGTGTCAAGTCTTGTCCACCCTGGGTCTGAAGTTATTTTTAGAATTCCTCAGGGACTTTGCTTATTTGCTCCCCTTGCTGCTCTGTTGCACTCCCTTCATATGCTCTGGTGTGTGGGAGTCAAACCAGGCACAATTCCTGCATGGCACCACACTTTTCTATAGCACCCAGATCTTCACCCTGAGGGCAAGCATCAAGAAAGGCCAGGTCTGGTCCCCATTTTCTGATGAAATGTTTACAGTTTCCCCCACTGAGCATGATATTTACCTTTGGATTTTAATACCTGGCCTTTATTATGTTGAGAAATTTTCCTTCTTTTCCTATTTTTAAATGCTTTTGTTGGCATATGCTTCACATAATATGCAATTTAATTATTCCTGTAAGCAGATTTTGAGGTCGGGAAGTACAAGACATACTACTTTGTTCTTCCTTTTAAGAAGTTCTTTGATTGTTCTAGGCAACATCTATTTGCATATGAAATTGATATTTAGTTTTTTCCCATTGCTTTAAAGAATGATGTTGATATTTGGATAGAAATCATCTTGTAGTGCTAGATTGCATTAAAATGTGTTGATATTTCCACCATGTTAATCCTCCCAATCTATGAACACAGTGAATTATTCCATGTATATGGGTCTCTTTGATTTCTTGTAATAATGTTCTGTAGGTTTGTTTGCACAGGTCTTTTGTTTCTTTGATTAGGTTTACTCCTAGTCATTTCATTTTTTGTGTGGCTATTGTAAATGATATTGTTTTGTTCTGAGTTTTCTTTGCTGGTATGTAGGACTCCAACTGTTTCTTTTCTGCTTATTAATTTTGTATCCTTTTTATTTTACTAAAACTTTCAATTTCTTTCAAGTCTTTTTTGTTAAAACTTTGGACTGCTCTTTATATAAATTCATACAGTCTCACAATAGTGGGAGGGTCACTTATTCTTTGCTCAGTGTTGTCCTTAATTTCTTTCTATTGTCTAATCATTCTGGTTAAGACCTCCAACAAGATGTTGAAGAAGAGCGGTGATACAAGTCACATTTATCCAGTTCCGGTTTTCAGCCAAAATGCTTACAAATTTTTCCTCATGAAGCATCATATTGACTGTAAGATTTTTATATATTATCTTTATTATCTTGAAGAATTTTTCCTGTATCCCAATTTTATTGTGTGCTTGTATAAGAAATGGGTGTTGGATATTGTCAAATGTCTTTTGTCACTTATTAATATGATCTTATGGCTCTTCTTAAGTAGAGGATTACATTGATTATTTTCCAGCTGCTGAATCATCCTCAAATCCCTGATATGGGTTTCAGGTTGTCATTTGAATTAATTTTATCATGTTGCTGGAATCTATTGATGAGAATTTTATTGAGAATTTTTGCATTTATATTCATGACGGATATTGTACTGTGGTTTTCTGTCGGTGTGGGATCTTTGACTGGTTTGTGTATAGGGGTTATGCTGACCTTTTAGAGTAACTTTAGCAGATTGCTGTTCCTTTCCATGTTTTGGAATAGTCTGTGCAGTATAGATAACAATTCTTCCTTGAATATTTGGTAGATGTCTCCTGTGAAGCCATTTGTTTCTGGACTTTTCTTTTCTCTTTCCTCCGCTCCCCCTGCATCACTGCTCCAGTGGGAGTAGGATGCCCAGCCTTACTCCTGGAGAGCTGCTGCTGGATTTGGACCACCAATGCTGTGGGCTACAGTCCCGCACACCACCACTGAGCCATCAGGGCTCAGCTGTTTCTGGGCTTTTCCTGGTTGCAAGTTTCATGATTACTTGCTCTGGTTCCTCTTTTTTTAATGGAAACATTGAGCTTTTCTGCATATGTCTGCATTAATTTGGATAGATGGTGTATTTTTCATTATTGGCCCATTTCTTCCAGATTGCCAAACTTCTTAGAGTACAGTTTCTCATTGTACTATATTATTCCTTTTATTTCATATGGATCTATTGTGATATCACCATGTTCATCTTGGATTCAAGATATTTTCATCTGCTCTTTCTTTTCCTTCATTAAATTTGCATAGGCTTGTCAATTTTGTAAATTCTTTAAAACACAAGCTTCTTGTCTTGTTATTTCATAGTTTTTGTGCTTTCCAGTTCATTTATTTCCAGTCTAATCTATGATTTCATTACTTTGTCTTTGAAAGAATTTATGTTGTTGCCTCTGTTCTAGTTGTTGAAAATCTTGGATTAAGGTGTTGATTTTAGATTTCTTTTGAATTTTGTTTCATTTTGTTTTGGAGTTGTTTTGTCCATGTGTGCTTTGACTGGTATAAATTATGCTCTGAAAACTACTTTTGGTATCCTGAAGATTTTAGTAGGATATGTTAGCATCTTTATTTGATCTATTATCTTGTTATAAATGGCATGTTCAGTCTCCATGTTCTTTATGTTCCTGTTCATTCTATTATTGCTTTTCATTTTTTAGCATTGTGATTTGAAAAAATGGATTGTAGGATTTCAATATTTTTGAATTCGTTTAGTCTTGCCTTGTGGTCTAACATGTGATCTATTCTAGAATATGTACCTTGTGTCCTGGAAAAAAAATATACCACTCTGTTGTTGGATGGAGTGCTCTGTTTATATCTGGAAGGTCAAGCTGGTTGATAGTGCTGCTATCTCTCCTGTTTATTAAATTTGTTTCCTGAAGACCTATGTGAGACCAGGTTGACTAAAGAATTAAATCCAGGGACATTCATATATGCAAGAAAGAGCTCTGTGGTGTATTGTATGTCAAGAACTAATTATACATTGAGAAATCATCCCAGCCCAGTCCAGATCAAGTAGATAAGTCCAGTACAAGTTCATAACTCTGATAGTCCCCAAGTTCTTCTTCAGACTTATGCAGCTACATTCAATGATGCTAAACACAGGAAGACCACAGGCAAGTGGGGTGGGTGCAGAGTTTGTGGATCCAACAGCGGTGGAAGCATCCCAAGACTCTGGCCAATCTTGCTGCCAAACAAGAGGTTAAGGCAGAAAGAGCGAGTAGCCTACATCCAGAGAATCATTTATCTCTGTGGCACCTCGAAATGAGGTCACTAATCTGTGACCTGATTGACCAACTAAACACTACCCATATCTCCTTATGGGTGCCCTGTTGGCAGAAACACCTAACTATTACATCTCCTATTACTACTATTTATATTTTCAAATCTGTGAGAATTTGATTGATATATTTCAATTTTTTTCCATTGAGAATCGTTATGTTTATTAAGGTTGTGTGTTCCTAATGTATTTTTTTCTTTAAAAATGCTATGTGGGATTCATTCTGGTCTTTCATTATGCATTCAAGAAATCAAATTTATCAGAAGTGAACATTGGGATTACTGCCTTTTTATGCTTGCCATTAGCTTGGTAGATTTTCACCATCCTTTGATTTGTGATCCCTTTTGGTCTTTGAGTTTAAGTTGTATCTCTTGTTTGCAGTGTAAAGATGGGTCTTGTTTTCTAATCCAGTCTGCTAGTTTCTGTGTTTGATTGGTGCGTTTGTTCCATTGTTCCATTGGTGTTCTTTGCCATTGATATATTTGTTTGTTGCTATCATTTTGCTATATTTGTATTTGGTTTCTTTTCCCTTTCAGGGTGGTTTTATGGGTGTATTTTTCCCTTTATTTCTGTGTTGCTTTGCATGCTACTTTCATGGGATTCATTTCTGAGTGATGTTGTGCTGGCTGGTGCTCTCAGATTTGTTTATTATTGTTGGTTGGTTCTCTGTCCATTAATCCAGATATGCTTTTTTTTTTGTAATTCTGGTCTTGTTTTTAGATTTTTCCTTAGAGTTTCATTTTATGGAAGTACCTTTGTTTCTCCCTTATAGTTGAGGGATAATTTTGCTGGAGATAGGCCTCTTCATTGGTAGCTTTTTGTCTTAGGTGGTTTTTTTTTATTATTTCAGTGTTTTATATAGGTTACTCCATTGTCTTCTTGCCTGTACAGCCTCTGCTGAGATATCTGAGGTTATCCTTATTGACTTTTCTTTGAAGATTACTGTTATTTTTCTTACATGCCCTTGGGATTCTCTACTTTTCCTGGAATTTATATAATTTGGCTACAATATGTCATGATGTTTTTTCTTTTGGAGTCTATCTTGTTTAGAGTTCTCTCAGCTTTTAAAATATTATTTCTCTTCTCCCTTGTGATGTTGGGGAAATTTCACTTATCATTTACTGTAGAGGTTTTTTTTGTTTGTTTGTTGCTTCTTGTTTCTGCATCCTGATGAGATGTAGTTTGTTTATTTTGGTTGTGTCTCACATCATACCCTGACTTTCTTCACATCCCTTCATTTTTTGTTGTTGTGGATTGTTTCCATTTTCCATGGCAGCCATAACGATTGTCATTCTTTTAACTGATTAACTTGCCCTTTCAATTCCTCATGTCTTTTACTATGTTACCTAGTTCTGTTATCTCATTGTTTACTTTTTGGTTTGGGTTTAAGGATTTCTGTTTAATAAATCTTCTTATGTTCTAATGACTATTCCCACATATCTTGAAAGTACCCAAACATTATTTTTTCTGAGTTCTTTATCCAATAGCTCTAGGGTCTCATCTTCAAAGCACTCATGGTGTTCTGGTGATGTTTTTGTTGCTTAAGTAAGTTTTTCTTAATCTTTTCCATTTTCCTTGATTGACAGCTGTTTCCTTAGCCTTGTTTCACAGCTACTAGTGGTGTGTGAGCTACCGGGTCACATGATGGTACTTGGCTCAGTCTTGTGACATGAAACAGAACTAACAGAGCAGCAAAAACATGTAATGGTGAAATTGTGAAAAAGAGACATTTGATAAATGTGGAAAATGGGAGCGGAAGATGTGAGAGAGAACAAATATGAAATAATAATAACAACAATAAGTTGTTTGAATAGAGCAATAAATTTGTAAAAAGAAAGGAGAAATGTATTTAGGGGAGGCAATTAGAATGAATAGATTTTATAGAAATATGTTTCATGAGGAAAAAGAGGAAGAGCAGAAAGAGATAATAGTGGCTATGGAACCCTGATGGTGTAGGGATTATATGTTGAACTGCTCACTGGAATGTCAGCAGTTTTGCAATTACCCACCATTCTATGGAAGAAAGATGAGTCTTTCTATTCCCATAAAGCATTACTGTCTCAGAGACCCAGAGGGACAGTTCTACCCTTTCCTATGTGGTCACTGTGTGTGAAAATTCTTTCCAGTGCAGTAGGGAGTGGGGTGGGGGAATGTTCCCAAGATTTTCCATGTGAGAAGTCTGTGACCTATTTGACAGGCTGGACTCCACCCCTACAATCTTACATCTTCAAGTTGACACAAAATTATGTAACTACCACAGCAATTTTAAAAAAGACTCTGCTTATGTGAGTTCTTTCCTCAGCCTGGGAACTTTGTAGCTGGTGTTTGTGAGAGCTTTGGTGAACTATTTTGAGTGTCATGCATTTTCCAGGGAGAGTTGTGGGGTGGGGTTGATTGCACAACATTTATCCAAATAGAAATTGGCAGAATGAGGACTGGGAAATAGTCTTGGGTGCCTTGTGAATGGGTTTTCTCTTTCCTCCACCATTTCAGCCTGTACCCATAGTGTCTGGAATGTGTATGCTTGGTTTACTTAGATTTTAATTAAGGAACCAAGTTTCTAGGTAACCTGGCTTTTCCTTCTTGGTGACATTCTCCTCATTATGATTAAGGGTTTTATTTGCATGTGTAGCTAAGCAGGCATCTTGATCTAAAACTACCCAAATGTTCTTCATTTCTGTGTTAGACTGGATTCACTAGAGAAACAAAACAAAAACCTGAAGTAATTCAAAGTCTGTTCATTGACCTCCAAGAGTGTCCTCCAATGGGGTGCCACACCCTGGCCCCAAAGCATATCCTTGGCACTCCCTCGGGAACTCCATGTTCTGTTACATACACTCGTGTTTTGCCATGGTATGGTTGGGTCAGACAGGTACAATTCTGACTCTGCTTCTCCACCATTGTACCTGTAGGGTTTGGGGTCAGTGAGGGTCACCAGGTTTCATAATGGGGCCGGCCATATAGTCCTCTCTGTGCATTGATTGCTTTGAGACTGGAGTATTGTCCTCAAGGCTTCGTGGGCCAGGATGCACTCCATTCTCTTTTCCTCCCTCTGTATTTGTTCTCGTGTGCTCTGGTCAAACATGTCCCACTCCCCAAGCTTCAGTTTCAGTGCTGTCCTCCAAAGCAAACTCCCCTGGAGGAAGAGGTGGCTATCCACATAGAGATTGGGGTTGGGTCCTCAGACCCCTCCACTGGCTTCCTGCATCATGCCGTCATGCTGCATTCACAAGTTTGGTCCCTCTTTCCCTGTGGAGATATAAACAATACGCTCCCATTGGGTGGGTTAGTACCCCATTCCCTCTCTACAAATCACCATCTCCCCCTCTCCCCCACCACATTTGGCTACCCTATGTAGCCCTGGATTTGATCTGGCCCCTGATATACTACCTGGTCCTCCCCCTGGGGAATTCTGTATACAGTAGCTTTTTCCCTGTGCCCCTTCAGCATTTTTTTAAGCTTACTTCAGCGGACTAATGTTGTACATGTTCTTTTGTCCCAAGTTTTACAATGTTGGAAACTTGATAGAGAATTGCTATCAGTCATAGCTGGCTGAATAGCAGTGACTTATAGGGTTTCTATAACCTTCAAATTTGTAAACCAGATTTCTGACAGTTTCTAAATAGTTTTCAAATGCCTAAATGCCATTTTCCTCTGAGGATACATCCTTCTTATGAGGCAAGTGTGTAGGAAACGGTATAATTTAAATCTTGAACTTAAGAATTACCATTAAGGATTTTTCTAAACACAGATTGAACCAATAACTATACAAAGAAGAACTAAAATTCTTTTGAGTGCACTCAACCTAACACTACCTGACCTCTATAAACATTTACAAATTTTAATTGGAGCATCAGATATTAAATGATGGGCGACAACTGAACTAATGTAGAACAGGATCTACACAATAAATATAAGGGTTAAAAAAGAGGTTTGGAATGTAGCTTTGAATGCTCTAAAACTCAGGCCCCCAAGATTTTTTAATAGAAATTGATTAAATAATAGTTTTGAAACACTTATAGAAAAGGTGAAAGTATAGGAAATGTCTTGCTCATTAAACTAGCAAGCATTTTCCTACATTTGGAAGTTACATAAGATGCTGCTACGAACGAAGTCTGTGGACTCACTCCCTGATCTAAAAACTCCTTACAAAGCTATAGTAAGGGGAAAAACTGGCTACAGTTCCAGATGATGAATTAAAAATTTGGAATACACATCCCTGTTCAATGATCAGAAGAAAAACATGGAGAAGAAAGAAAAACAAAAGCAAACACTCAGGTCACCAGCAATCTTAGACAAGAGTCAAGAGTCAAGTCACTATGATTCCTTCCTTCACCACTTGACAGACCCAACTGCCCCCGTGTGATTCAGCCTCTCTTCTGTTCCTAGCAGCTACATCGTGATGCCACAGAGATAGCAGAAAATAGTACTACACACACACACACACACACACACAAAGTGACACAAACAACTGATCGATTCCCAATGTCAAAAAAATTTTCTGAAGAAAAGGCTGCTGTAGCAACAGAAAAATATTTCAGAATAATGATGTGCAGAATATTTCAGAATAATAAAGACTGAGGAAAAGTTTCCATAAATTTATGGAAAAAAATAGAAAACTCTAACAATCTTACAAAAAAAATCTTCATAAAATTCTAGAA
This sequence comes from Nesogale talazaci, assembly GCA_004026705.1. Classification (NCBI taxonomy): domain Eukaryota; kingdom Metazoa; phylum Chordata; class Mammalia; order Afrosoricida; family Tenrecidae; genus Nesogale; species Nesogale talazaci. The sequence goes on from PVJH01006034.1 coordinate 94,406, forward strand.
CTTTAATACAGAGATAAAAGAATTAGAGCAAGGAATAGAATGGAAAGCGGAATCGGAACTTGAAGACCAGTACCTCACTTCCCACCTAAGAGAAGAATAGTCCACAAAAGAGCAAAGATTTCTCGGGCTGAGCCCCGCTGGCGTAAGTGGTTGAGTGTGGGACTGCGGCCCACAGGCTTGGCGGTTCAAATCCAGCAGCAGCAAGGCTGGATAGCTCCAAAGACCACCAGAAGGCAGGGATGCCTAAAATTAAAAAAAAAAAAAGAGCAGATTTCTCAATAAGGCTTATACATTAGGTGACACCATCAAGATGAATAACATATCTCATTGGGATTCCACAACAAGAAGTAACAAAAACAACAAAAATATCCACAGAGAAAGTAACATAAGAATTCCTGAAAAAATTTCCCTAAGAGTTTAAAAGAAGAGACAAATATTTAATCATAAAGCTGAGAGAACCCCAAGGAAGAAATGATGAAGTCAAAAGAATGAATAAAAAATTTCAAAGGGCAGCTAGAGGATCAAAAGTAAATTACTATGAGGGAAATATGAAAAACCCTAAAGCTAGAAAATCAAAGAGAAGAAACACATCTTAAACTGAAAGAAATAGAGAAAAAAAATCAAACTTTGAATTGCAATATCAAAAAATTATATGGAAAAAATACTGAAGGATACAGGAAGCATCAAAATAAGATGGAAGGTATACACAGAATCACTGTACCAAAAAGAACTGGTCAACACTCAACCATTTGAAGAGGTAGCTTACAATGAATGACACTAAAGGAAGAAGTTCAAGCTACACTGTAGGCATTAGTGAAAAATAAGGCTGTGACAACTGCTGGGAATACTAATTGAAATGTTTCAACAAGGTGAAGAAACACTAGAAGCACTCACTCACCTGTGCCAAGACATTTGGAAGACAGGTCAACTGACTGGAAGAGACCCATATTTGTACACATTTCAAAGAAAGATAATCCCAACATTATGCACAAAGGATGTAGCAATATCATGCTACACATGCAATTAAAGTTTTCCTGAAGATAAGCCAACAGTAGTTGCATCAGTACATTGACTGGGAGCTTCCAGAAATTCAGGCCAGATCAACATCAGACAGATCATGGCTGAAAGCAGAGACTACTCGAAAGATCTGTACGTGTGCTTTATTCATTACGCAAAGGCATTTGATGGTGTGGATCACAACAGATTATGGAATCCTTGAGTAGAATGGGAATTCCAGAACACTTAATTTTCTTCATATGGAACCTTACAAGAGGCCATTGTGGTAGTAGAACAAGGGGATACCGCATCACTAGAAATAAACAAAAAGTTTGTGTGTCAGGGTTGTATCCTTTTATGAGACTTAATCTATATTCTGAGGAAATAATCATATGAAGAAGGTGTATAATATGAAGAAGAGAGTGGCACCAGGACTGGAGAAAGTTATATTAACAATTTGTCATATGTAAATTATACAACCTTTTTTTTGAAAGTGAGGAGGCTTTGAAGCAGTTGTTGATGAAAATCAAGGAATACAGTCTTCGAACATGGAATCCAGCTTACAATAAAGAAAACCATATCAGGCTGAGCCCTGGTGGCATAAGTGGTTGAGTGCCGAACTGCAGCTCACCGGTTTGGCGGTTCAAATCCAGCGGTGGCTCTCAGGAGCGGCACTGGGTAGCGCCCATGACCACCAGAGGCAGTGATGCCCAAAAAACAAAACAATCAACAACAACAAAAAAGAAAACCATATCCTCTCAACTGGACCAATCAAGATAGAAACTGTTAAAGATTTATTTAATCTTGCTTGGATCCACAAGCAATATACATGAAATTAACTTGTCAAGAGGACAAGTTAGATAAATTTACTGCCTAAGACCTCTTCAAAGTGTTGAAAAACAAGAATGTCACTTTGAGGACTAAGGTGTGCTTAACCCAAGTCATGGCATTTTCAGTTGCCTCACATGCTTATGAAAGTTGAACATTGAATTAGGAAGACTGAAGAAAGATAGATGCATTTGAGTTATTGTGCAGGCAAAGAATATTGAAAGAACCATGGACTGCCAAAAGAACCAACAAATCTGTCTTGGAAAAAACACAGCCAGGATTCTCCTTAGAAACCAGGACGGTGAGACTTCGGACATGCTTTCAGGAGGGGCCAGTCTCTGGGAAAGAAGATCGTGTTTGTTAAAATAGAGGGGCAGGGGAAAAGAGTAAGACGCTTGACAAGATGGATTGACTTGGTGGAAGCAGCAATGGGCTTGAATACAATCTTGTGAGGAGGTTACAAACCACCACGCAGTGTTTCATTCTCTTGTACAAAGGGTCACTGTGAATTGGAACCTATTAGAGGCCCCTGCCAGCCACAGTGACTAACGATTGCAAGAGTGTCTTCATGTATTTGTTGCCGGTATGTCTTCTTTAGCCTTTTTTTCAAGTCCTTTATCCATTTTCAAATTTTATAGTCCACATTTTTGTTGTTCAGGTGGAGTTTTCAATAAATTTTAGAGATTAGTTCTTTATCTGATTTATCCTTGCCAAAAGTTTCCCCTGGTCTATGGGTTTTATTTCCTCTTTGGAAGAACTTTTCTGATGCATGCAAATGTCTAATTTTTAGGAGGTGACAGTTATTGACTTTGTTTCTGCTTTTTGTGTATTTTTAGTTATGCCTGCATATTGAAGGGTCTCTAAAATTGTTCTGCTTTCTTTGGTGGTTGTTAGGATATTAAGTATTTGACCCAAGATGAAGTTCATTTTTGTGTATGTTGCTTCATTTTATGCAGATAGGCATCCAATTTAGCCAGTGCCATTTATAAGACACTATCTCATCCTTATCTATTGCATTTTGGCCCTTTGTCAAAGCTAAACTTTACTTCTGAATTTTCAATTTTGTCCCACCACTCTAAGTGTGTATTGTACCAGTATCAGGTTGTTTTGAATATTGAGGTTATGTCTTAAGATTGTGAAGTGTGAGGTCTTCTACTTTGTTTTGTAGGAGTGCTTTGTGTATTTATTTATTTCCCCATATATTCTTGGAAATTAAGTTTTTCATCTCTTTAAAGGATGTTGATGAATTGGAATTGTATATATTTTAGATCAATTTGGTTAGTACTGGCATTTTCAAAATGTTGTCTTCTGATCCATGGTCATGGTATATCCCCTAATTTATATGAATCTCTGTTTTTTTATACTTGCTTTTGCAGATTTATTTGTATAATTTTTTTCTGGTTAGATTTATTCCTAAGTATCTTAAATGATATTGTTTACCTGTGTTAGTCCGGATAGACTAGAGGAACAAATTTCAGAGACACGCATATAGGTATAAGGAAAGGGTTTATATTCAAAAGAAATGTGACACTGAGAAGGCATCCCAATCCAGTCCAGTGCAAAGTCACAAGTTCAGTTCAATATTAACCCATATGCCCGCAATCAGTCTATAAAGTCTGCTTCCGGCTCAAGAAGTCACAGGTCAGTGGGTGTAGAATTCTGGCACTGGCAGGGGTCTCCCCATGGCTCCTCGCTTCCAGGGCTAAGGTCCATAAACAGCACGGCGCTCCAGCTTCAGAGGTCTGTCTTCATCAGGGCAAAGCCGTGTGGTCTTCCCGCTGGCCCCCCCAACTTCTCCGAGGCTGCATCTTGTCTTTTCTGTGATTAAGCATCTCTGAAACTAACTTCCAACAACTGGGGAAGATAGCTTCTCATCTTCACGAGGGAAATATCGCAAGATTTCCCTGGAGTCTCAGGTGAAAGCCATGCCCACATAGAGGCCTCATCGGCTACTCCATGGCTTTCTTCTGATTAACAGGCCAGACTCCACCCCTACATTTCAATTATAAAGTTAGCATAAGCACATGACTGCCACATTACGTGATTCATTTTTTTCAGTGTTCTCCTTGATAGTGTAAAGAAATTCTATTGATTTTTGTGTATTGATCTGGTACTTCGCCATTTTTTTTAATATGTCAGTGAGATCTTAAGAGTTCCTGTACAATATTGAAAAGGAGTGGTGATTAAACGTATATTTGTCTGGTTCCTGTTCATAAGGGGAATGCTTCATCTCTTTCCAATGAAATTACTGTTGACTATCGATTTGGTCTATATGCCCCTAATTATTTTTTTACTTTGCTGAATATGTTATCAGGAATGGCTGTTGAATTTTTGTCAAATTCCTTTTCTTAATCAGTTAATGTGATCAGGTGGCGCTTTTCCTTTCTTTCATTTATGTGGTCGATTTATTTGATTGCTATTTTAGTGTTGAATTATCCTTGTGTACACAGTATGAAAGCAATTTGGTTATGATGTCTTCTTTTAAAAATACGTTGTTGGGACCTGTGACTAGGATTTTGTGGAGAATTTTTGTATGTATGTTTATGTGGGATATTGGCCTATAGCATTGGTGTTCAGTAATGTTTTTTGCTTGCTTGGGCATTAGGATTGTTCTCACTTTGTTAAATAAATTTGAAATGCATTGGTTTCTATATTCTGGAATTGTTTGCATAGAATATGTGTCAACTCTTCTCTGAGTGTTAGTTAAAACTCATTAGTGAAGCTATCTGGACCCAGATTTTTAAAAAACTCATTCTATTGAGGGGTTATATAGCTCTTATTACTATCCATACATCCATCAATTGTGTCAAGCACATTTGTACAAATGTTGCCATCATTTTCTTTCTACTTGAGCCCTTGATCTCAGTTTTTCATTTTTTGTTTCACTCCTTCCCACATCTCCCCTTCCTCATGAACCTTTGATAATTTATAAATTATCATTATTTTTTCATGCCGTACACAGACTGATGTCGCCCTTCACCCACTTTTCTCTTGTCCATCACCCTGGGAGGGGAGTATATGTCAATCATTATGATCGATTTCCACCTCCTTCCCCTTCCCCTCATAGTATCTCTATTCTCATTATTGGTCTTGAGGGTGTTATCTGTATTGGATACCCTGGGTTGTGGCTCTTATCTTTTGCACTGTACATGCTCTGGTGTAGTCAGGTAAGGCAGAATTGAGGACATGATGGGGGGTGGGGAGCATTAAAGAACTAGAGGAAAGTTGTATGTTTCATCGGTACTATAGTGCATCCTGACTGACTTATCTCTTCCTTGTGACCCTTCTGTAAGGGGATGTCCAATGGTCTCCAGAAGGGCTTTGGGTCTTCACTCTGTGTCCCTCCTTATTCACATTGACATGATTTTTTGTTCTCAGTTTTTGATGCCTGATACCTGATCTCATTGACCCCTGGTGATTACACAGGCTGGTGTGCTTCTTCCATGTGGGTTTTACTCCTTCTTAGCTAGATGGCCTGTGGCTTACCTCCATGTCTTTAAGACCCCAGATGTTATCTGTTTTGGCAGCTGGATACCATCATCTTTCTTCACCACATTTGCTTATACACCTATTTTTTTTTTCAATGATCGTGTCAGGAAGCTAAACATCACAGAATGTTGGGCTATTAGAACAACGTGTTCTTGCATTGAAAGAGTGCCTGAGTAGAGATCCGATGTCTGTTTGCACCTTAATTCTTAATGTATAAATATATGTATTATATAAATATAAAGGTATAGTTCCTTACATGTATTTTTACATATGTACATGCCTGTATTTAGACCTCTATAAATGTTCTTTGCCCCTTAGTTCTTTCTTCGATTTTCTTTTACTTTCCTCTTGTCCCATTATCATGTTGAGCCTTCATTCGGGTTTCAGTAATTCCTCTCAGCTACTGCCCTTGATCAAGTCCCACCAGGAATCCTACACCCTCCTCACCATCAATTTTGATCACTTGCTTCTTTGTCCCTGGGTTGGCTGACATCCCACTTCTTTGGTCCCATTGCTTTCTCCTCCGGATTGTTTATCCCACCTACCTTATCTAGACAGACTTGCTGAGACAATAATAAGCACAAAACAAGGCAGAGCAAACAAAGCAACAAAAGACAATAAAAACAGAAAAGAAAGAACATGTGTGGTGGGGTGGGGTGGGGGTGGGATGCAGACTAAAAGGGAGATGATGTGAAGGAGTCCAGGAAGGAAAAGACTGTTTGGAAATTGATTGTGGGAGCAATTGTACAATACCACTCAATGTCATTGAACTATGGAATAATATATGTATTAACTCCCAATTAAAACATTAAAAAAAGAGATAGTAACCAGATTAATGTTCCTTGGGGGCATGGCAGAGAAGGGTGGAGAGATAAATGGGGAGCTGATAAATATGAGTACAAGAATGAAGAAAACACTCTAAAATCGAATGTGGTAATGGTTGTACAACTCTTTTTGGTGTGATTGAACTATTGAATTGTATGATATGTGCATTACAGCTAATAAAACTATTTTTAAAAACTGAAGGAAAAAAAAAAGACAACAAAAAGCCCCAGAACAACAGCAACAACAAAACAATGACAAAAAAAAAGGCTATAAATAGTTTCACATCTGTTTGTTTAGGAGTGTTTTCCTATAGTCTGATGGTATGACACTCCCTGGCCCCACAGTCTATTTTTGGTATTCCCTGGATTCTTCATTGCTTTTCTCCCCTTGCTGCTCTACTGTACGCCCTTTAGTATTTTGCCCTGGTGTGGTGAGGTCAGAAAGGACTCAGTTACTACACTGTGCCTCCAGTGTTGCTGGACTGGGGTGCTCATTATTACTATCAAAAGTTTTTAAATGAGGGCTGAGCCCCGCTGGCGTAGTGGTTCTGCACAAGACTGTGGCCTACTGGGAGGGAGGTTCAATTCCAGCTCCACAGGAGCAAAGGCTGGGCCTCCTACTCCCACCACCAGAGGGCAGTGATGCCTAAACAAATTTTTAAAAAGTTTTTAAATGACCTGTTCAGTTTCTGCTTTTGCTATAAAACCTATTTAAAATTTCCACCACAGTCTTTGTTAGCTTAGGTATGTAGTCTGTTTCCAGACATTTTACCATTTCTTGTGGTTTTCAAATTTGTGGGTATATAGTTCTTCATAGATTCTTTTATTATCCTTTTAATTTTAGTTGGTTCTTTTGTAGGATCCCTGGTGGCATTGTGGCCATGTGTTGAGTTGCTAACTGCAAGGTTAGCAGTTTGAAACTACCAGCTACTTCTTGAGAGAAAGACGAGACTTACTTCTAAGATTACCATCTTAGACACCGACAGGGTTCTGCCCTCTTCCATAGGATCACAATCAGTTGGAATCAACTACATGACAGTGAGTTTGGTTTAGGTTCTGTTGTGATGTCAACCATTTCATTTATTCATCTTATTTGTATCTTCTTTGCCTTTATTATATTTTCCAATAGTTTGTCAATATTATTAATCTTTTCAAAGAACCAACTTCTAATCTTGTTGATTCCTTCTGTAGTTCATCTGCTTTATGTTGCATCATTTTCCCTGTTCTGAAAGTATTTTATTTCTTTTGGTGCATATAGTCTATTTTGCTGCTCTTTTTCTAATTTTTGGAAGAGGTAGTTATGGTGTTTATTTTGGTTCTTTTTGGATGTATGAATTTACTGCTATAAATTGTCTGAAAGCACTACCTTGGGTATGTTCTAAAAGTTTTCATTCTCATTTAAGGAATTTTTATTTTAATTTTTCTATTACCCAGTAGTTTTAAGCAGAGTGCTATTGAATTCCCATGTGCTGTATTTTTGCCCTGTGTTTTTTCACTGTTGCTTTCTAATTTCATAGCAGTGATTCCATCAACATGAGTGAAGGGATGGCGTCTAGCCTGTCAATCAGGTCATAGCCAATGATGATGCTGTATGTACATGACCTTCTGCTGAGGATTCTCAGAACTAATGTGTTCCTCACTGATGGAGGTACATACTCTGTTTCTCAGAGTATGGAGGACATACTCTATTTTGCATTCCTGACGACAAACCACGTGGAGTCACGCTGAGGACAGCTTGAGCCCTATAGCTGGAGAAGGATATGGAGAGCTGTGTCAGTGCTGAGATACCTACATAAGATTTTTTTTTTTACCCATGGCCTGTGATCTTTCTGCTTTTGGCATCATAACATGGGCTGTGTGAGTTGGTAGAATAATGTATGGCTTACTATGAAACATATGAGCTAGTATGAGCCATATGGGTTAATATCAAACTTATAGACTTGATCTGGACACACTGTTACACATATATAAGTGTCTCTGGATTTGTTTCTCTAGTCAAGCTAGACTAACGCCGATACATCTGTGCTGACTGCTGAGTGATGCTGTCATGTGCTAGTCTCAAGATGTTGTCTGTCATCTTTGGTTCTTTGAAGAAAATCTCTTTAGTGTTTCTTGTAGAATTCGTTAGGTGTCTACAAATCCCTTTAATTTCTGTTTATCTGGAAATGTTCTAATTTTACTCTTATCTTTGAGGGGCAGTTTTGCTGGGTATAGAATTATAGGTTGGCAATTATTTTGTTTCAAAGTTTTATATATACTATCCCACTGCCTTTTTGTCTATATGGTTTCTGCCATGAAATTAGAAGTTAGTTTTATTGGTTCTCCTTTGTAAGTAAATTTTGAGTGTTCTGAGCTGCTTTCAGAATTCTTTGCCTTTTTATTGGACAATTTAGTCCTGATATGACTTGGTGATTTTCTTTTAGAGCTACTTTTGTTTGGGGTTGTTCAGCTTCTTGAATCCATATGTTCTTATATTTCACAATACTAGAGAAATTTTATTCTAAAAATTTTTCAACAATTCTCTTTTTAGGGAAGTCTTTTTCTGTTCTAGATTTCTGTTCCATATTTTATTTGTCTTAGTGATGTTAATGTAATTCTTTTTTGTTTGTTTTCAGGGAGCATCGTTGCCCTCTGGTGGTGGGAGTAGGAGGCCCAGCCTTTGCTCCTATGGAGCTGCTGCTGGAATTGAACCTCTATCCCAGTGGGCCGCAGTCCTGCGCACAACCACTATGCCACCAGGGTGCAGCCCTCATTGTAATTCTTATACTATTTTTTTCCTGTTGTTTTCTGATTGCTACTCTAAAAATGCAGTAGACACGTGTTTTCAATTTTGCTAATTTATCTTCCTTTGATCTAGTCCTACTATGCCCTTTCAATGTATTATTGATTTTCAAATCTTTGTATTATTCTTTGAATATCTATTTGTGGTTAACATATGGTTTTCAATTTTTCGTTTACTGTCAGTTTGTTTTGCCATGTTTTCTTGAATTTTTCTAGAGTTTTTTCCCATTTTTTTCTCTGCAATTTCTTTAATTTTTCCACTTGTTGAAGGTACATAAATATTTTGAATTCACTTTCTGATAGTTCACATGCCATTTCATCTTCAGGATGGTTTTTGGCTCTGCATTTTATGTTAGTATGTTTTACCTGGGATGTTTAAATTTTATTTTTAAGAATTAGTATACATGGAGTGGGAGTCATTTTCTGCTCACATGGCTGTTAAAGAGGATGGGCCTGTGTTCACACTCCTCTATTCATTGTATGTTTAGAGTCGGTTCAAAGTGGACTGAACTGACTGGAGCAATTGCTGCTCCTCATTTATTGAGTGGGGCTGTGGAAGCTGTAGGCATGGTGGGGCTGTGTGAACCCAGTTACTGTCTCCTGAGAAGTGTTGAAAATAAAATCACTAAAATAAAATAATAAAAATAATTAGAATGAAAAGAGACAGATGGAAAATACAAAGAAAAAGAAATACAAATAGGAAAAAAGGAAAGAGAAAATGCCAAAGAGTGGAGACAAAGAAAATGAGACTAGTAAAGAAAAATAAGAAAAAGAGAAGAAAAAGGAAAAAAAGCACATGAAAAGGAAGACAAGAAAAAATGAAGAAGAAAAGCAAAACCATGTAAATAAAAATCTGGAGTTGAGGTGGGGCATGGCACCCAGGAGGTCCTTCTGCTTCTAGGTTACCTGGTGTTGATTGGCATGTTGTTTGCTGCAGAAGTCATTGGTAGCATAGCTCATTCTGGTGGAGTTCCTGTCAGTCTAGAATGTAGCAGGAGTTAGGATGTCTGCTCTCAGAACAAACTCCTGTTGGTTGGTTCAGAGGCTGGCTGAGGGTAGGGCATCTGGTCCTAGAAAGACCCAGAAGGCGATTGAGTGTCCTGTGTGACTTCAAACACAGGGTTGGCATGTACCTGGCAACCAATTCACGAGGGCAAGTCTCCGCCGACTGCAGAGCAGGGCTATGGAAGGGGTGGGGGGGGGGTGTGTAGTCAGTTGTGGTCAGGGATAGCTATACTTCTAGTCACCAGGAAGGCTTGTTGCTTTTCTTAGGTGCTCCTGAGTCAGCTCCAACAGAAGGAAACACTGCCCATCCTCACAATTGTTCCTGTACCTGAACCCATTGATGCAGTCCCTGTGTAATTCCACCTTGTCGAAGATCTTCCTTTTTTCCTTTACCGAGCACGATGTCCTTCTCCAGGGAGGCTATGTGGAACAAAAGCAAGATCTAGTGGCAAGACAATGATGTGGTTACTGGTGTGACCCTGGGTGAGTGAAACCAATGGTCAGGTGGGTCTCTATCCCGGTTGGAATGCTACTTGTCAAACAGCTGGGCTGCATCAGACCAATTCACAGGCTTGGTCAGCATATGACCACCTTTGCCATGCCTTCCTTTGAAGCTCAGGGATCCAGCAAGATCATGTGGCTATGCTTTATTGGGCCTCTTGTGCCTTTTTTCTTTGGATAAGAGCCCTGGCGATATAGTAGGTACCATATCGGACTGATAACATATTTGGCTATTTTGAGCACCAGTCACTCCTCAGCAGAAAGATGAGGTTTCCTGTCTCTAAACCCCCTAAGTGCAGTTCTACCTTGCCCTCCGTGGTTGCCGTGGGTCAGAATTGCGGTGGCTTTTATTTTTGAATGCTTTTTTTCGGAGGGGCTAGCGTAGCCTTGTCTGTCCAGTCCACCATCTTGCTGTAAGAGGTAAGAATATCTAAGGCACTACTTGAGAAGCCCTCTCATTGCAAGGGTAGCTAACTATACTTTATGTGAGTATGCTTAGGAGCCCTGGTGGAGTCACCTAAATGTCAGGATGGTAACTGATAGGTTGGTGGTTCAAACCCAACAGCTATTCTGTGATAGAAAGGTGAGGCAGTCTGCTTCCATAAAGATTTAGAGCCTCAGAAACCTTTTGGAGTTTTATTTTGTCCTAAGGGTTGGCTATACTTTAGAATAGATTCAACCAGTGAGGTAAATATGCTTGGAAGATTATATTTTGAAGAAAAGTAGAAGGGACAGTATAAAGTATATGCCCAGGCCCTATATTTAGCATATTTAATTAGAGTTTTGCTCAAGTCACCTGGTCTTATCGTGTGCAGGAATGCTTTGTAGAGGTTGTTCAAGAATGTGTGTTTTAAGGATAAACAACAGCAACAAAACAAAACGAAACACAAACAATCCCCAAAGGAGAACATGCCTTTGGAAAGGGGACTTTTGGCATCTTTTTCTTGCATAGGTTTCTAATCATATGGAATTGAAGTGTGAAGAAAATATGTGACTGTAGAAATTTTGTTTATCTCCTTCTGCAATCTGGTTAGAATGAGGAAGACACCAGGCAGACACACAGGACCACAGGCCAGCAGGTGTGGCATTACAGCTTGTGGCAACCTGCAGAGCTGTGTGTGTACGCATTTGCTCATGTACACAGGCCATGTACATGCATGCAA